>CAUYSK010114371.1:0-10281 GCA_963575035.1 Avahi laniger
TCCTTCCTCAATGTTTCATAGTTCTCCCTGTAGAGGTCTTTTACCTCCTTAGTTAAATATATTCCCAGGTACTTTATTTTCTTTGTACAGAAGTTGGACCAATTTGAGGGTCCCAGCTTCATAGTGACTACTCTGCAGACAGATGATTCAAGTCTGACATTTATGTTTTTTTCTTAGGCAAGGTTGTTTACATCTAAGGCCTAAGTCATGGGTATAGGAACCCTCTAACATCTAGTAATATAACCAAAACAATGGCATGGTTTCTTTTCTGTTTCTTCTGAGGTTAGGTAAATAACAATCAATTTGAATAGAGAGCCTAAAATGTCCTAAGACTAAGAGAAATAATTGTTATCGTTTGTCTGAGCTCATTGGTCAACAGTAACTAAGTTTTGACTCCAAAATTTAATATTATATAGAGTGAACCTGTTTTATTCTCATCGTTGTTTCTTTGTAAACTAACAGGTAATTGCAGCCCCACTAGGTTTCTTATGTATTTTACCTCATTTAATTCTCTCATGCTTTCTATAAAATAGGTCACCACCATTTTATAATTAAGACAGACTCATTATGAAGCTGCGACTCTCAATTTGTCCATAGAGAGATAAGTAATTTATTCAAGATCACACAGTTGTTAATTCAAATTGAATTATTTTGATACAAAGCTAATGGCTAATGCTTTTTCTATGGTTGTATAATCAACTTAGATATTACCTAAGTCCTGTACAACTGTCTCAGCCCCTTACAAAAATATTACATTGAGACAGAATGAGATTAAATAGCTTATCATTTTTTCTACTTCACTCAAGACAATTTTTTGTTTAGACTAGCCTGGAAGTCCATAAAAAGCTGAGTTTTGAAGGCTAGTAACTCTACAAGGATGGGTGGTGCTAAGGACTGAATTGTGTCCCCTGCACATTTGTATGTTGAAACCCTAAGCCCTAATGTGACTGTATTTGAAGATAGGGCTTTTAGGAGGTAATTAAGGTTATAAGGTCATAAGGGTGGGGCCCCAATGTGATAGCATTGGTGGCCTCATAAGAAGAGGAAGAGAGCTTTCTTTCTGTCTGCCCTATGAGGACACAGTGAGAAAGTGGCTGTCTTTAAGCCAAGAAAAGAGCCCTCATCAGGAACTCTGCCAGCATCTTGATTTGGACTTTCCAGCCTTCAGAACTGTGAGAAAATAAATTTCTGTTTAAGCCATCCAGTCTGTGGTATTTTTAAAAGAATTTTTTTTTTATTTTAGAGATGGAGTCTTGCTCTGTCACCTAGACTGGAGTTCCTCAGACTACTTTTTAAATTTATACTCTTTACTGGGGTAATCATTTATAGTCTCAAAGCTTTTGTTCTACCTATACGCTGATGAATTTACAATTTTTATCATCCACTAGATATTTCTATGAATTTGTGACTTGTTATTCCAGCTGCCTACTTGACATCTCCACTTAGATACCTAATAGACATTGTCAAAAGTGTATTATTGTCAGAAACAGCTCCTAATATTTCTTTCATGCTCACACCCTCTCTGTCTTCCCCATCATTTAACTGCAACTCATTTCTTCCAGTAATTTGTGACAAAAACAAAACAAAAAACAAAGAAAAAACCCCATCTAAATGAAAAAAAACCTATGAATTCATAGTGGAGGGTTTTTTTCTTTCTCTTATACCTCATATTCCTTCTACCATGAAACTCCATCATTCTTACTTTTAAAATATATACAGAATCTGGAGAGTTCTGTTTCTGGCAGTGGCAGAATAGCTTATATTTTACAAAGCCTCCAACAAATAACAATTATAAGCTCTTTACAAAATATAAAACATAGCTATTCGACAGGACTGGAGAGCAACCAAAAATAGAAGCTGGAGAGGATGTGATCACTAAAACAAGAGAAACAAATCAGGTGAGGCACCAGTTTACTTTCCCCTGAGGGCTTCTCCTAGTTCCTGGCAATGCACATAGGGCAGAGTGCTCAAACTGAGACAAGGCTGAAAGACAGATGTTGGCATTTGGAATTAAAACACCAGCTGGAAATTAAGAAGATCCAGAAAAGAGAGAGCCATAGGGTGGGGAGATCCAAAATCTGCATACAACTTATTCTTAAATCTTTGGTTGACTCCTAAATTGCTTATGAGAAGGGAAACACCTCAAGGTGCAAAACAAAAAATAGCATCTGTGAAGTAGGCAGTTCAGCAGCTGTCTGGTTCTGGGAAGAGAGAGTTTGAAGTTCAAATTCTGCCAAGTTAGCAAGGCTTGAGTAAGACTTTCCATTGAAACCCCAGAAGGCCTATGTCTTAGAAGTAAGTCTAGAACTGAGGTCTACTGCTTAGAACTAAGGGCTAATATAAACCTGCCCTCACAAAACCTAAAGTTTAACCTCCATAGAATCAAAGTGATCCAGCAGCAATTTTAACTCATCAGAACAAAATTCAACTTTCTTTAGTAAATATAACAAAATCCAGAGTCTCTATAATGTATTTTCAATAATGTCCAGTGAACAAACAAAAAATTACTGCAAGTGAAGAAGCAGAAAAAAAATCACCCACAGTCCAGAGAAAACCCCTCTATAATCTAGCAGACTCACAGATAATCTAAGTGTTGTAATTAGCCAAGAAAGACATTTTGAAAAGCTACTGTAAGTAGGTTAAAGGATTTAAGGAAAAAAATGGACAAGATGGATCAAAAGATAGAATCTTGGTAGAGAAATGAAAACTATAAAAGAACCAAGTAGAAATTGTAGAATTATATCTGGAAAAAAAACTACATGCAATTAACAGCAAATTAGAGATGACTGAAGATAGAGTCTATGAAATGAAATATCAATAGAAATTATCTAATTTGAAGAACAGGTTTAAAAAAAAGATTGGGGAAAAATGAGTTTCAGTGATCTGTGACACAGTATCAATAGGTCAAAATTCATGTAATTACAGCCCAGAAGATGAAGAGAGAGAAAATATGGTGTAAAAAATATTTGTAGAAATAATGGGCAAAAATATCCCCAGTTCGGTGAAAGACAAATGTACAGAAACTCAACAAACTTTAGGCAAGATAGGAACAAAACATACCTGAACACGTAACAGCGAAACCACTGAAAATCAAAGATAAAGAGAAATAATGAAAGTAGCTTTCAAATTAAAATCTCAAACTGGTCTTTTCCTGTTACTTTTCTTGAGTTATGCCCCTTCCCACTTCACATCTTCATGTTGTCTAATCATAACCTCCTGTTGTTTGGCCATCTCTTTCCCAAGTTTTTCTATGTCTGCTTATGTTCTTCCTGCACAGTTTCAATAGCTTCATTACATTTTTTTCTTTTAAAAAATATATGTAGGAATGTTATCTTACAGTTTTCATCTACATGTAGCAGGCATTTTTGTGCATGTGAGTTTTCAGTTATAGGGAAGTTAGTACTATTGTTTTTTTCCTATAATATCTTAGTCTAAATGCTGAGCATATTCATTTTTGTTAATCATAGTTGAATGAGATGGAAGTTTCTGGATTAGAATTAGAAGTTCCAGTAGAGTTCATGAGGGAAGCCAGGGTAGATTTCTAAGCTTTGTAGCTCAGGGGAACAGCTTAAAATAGTTGTCTTTGTAACTCATGTCTTTTTTGGTTCTCAGAATCTAGCCCTGTTTAGGAGCCCTGGGCTTCCACAGATTTTTTATAGGTTGCTATCACCAAGAAACACAGTAATCACATTCCAAGACAATAAAGTCACTTTTCTTTATTTCCTTTTTTTCTTTTTAAAATTTATTTCAGAATATTATGGGGGTACAAATGTTTTGGCTACAAAATTAGTTTTTTACTGTTTAAGTCAAAGTGTGCCAATCCCCCAGATAATATGCATCGTACCCATTAGGTGTGAATGTACCCATCCCTCCTCCCCCCCACCTGCTTGATTTCCGATGAATGTTATTTCTATATGTGCACATAAGTGTTGATTGATTAGTTCCAATTTAATGGTGAGTATGTGTGGTGTTTGTTTTTCCACTCTTGTGATACCTAACTTAGAAGAATGATCTCTGGTTCCATCTAGGTTAATACAAGAAGTATTAGGTCACCATTTTTTTTTATGGCTGAGTAGTACTCAATGGTATACATACACCATATTTTATTAATCTACTCATGTATTAATGGGCACTTGGGTTGTTTCCACATGTTTGCAATTATGAATTGTGCTGCTATAAACATTTGAGGGTAGGTATCTTTCTTATGGCATGTCTTTTTCCTTTGGGTAAATACCCAGTAGTGGGATTGCTGGATCAAATGGTAGTTCTACTTTAGTTCTTTGAATTGTCTCCATACTACTTTCCACAGAGGTTGCACTAGTTTGCAGTCCCACCAGCAGCGTATGAGTGTTCCTATCTCTTTGCACCCACACCAACATTTCTTGTTTTGGGACTTTTTGATAAAAACCATTCTCACTGGCATTAAGTGATATCACTATTCAATAAGTGGTGCTGGACAATTCACAATTGCAAAGATGTGGAAACAACCCACGTGTCCATCAATACATGAGTGGATTAATAAAATGTGGTATATGTATACCATGGAGTACTATTCAACCTTAAGAAACAATGGTGATACAGCACCTCTTGTATACTCCTGGATGGCACTGGAACGCATTCCAATAAGTGAAATATCCCAAGAGTGGAAAGACAAGCACCACATGTACTCACCATCAAATTGGTATTAACTGATCAACACATAAGTGCACATATAAGTATAACATCTATTGGATGTCGGAAAAGGGGGGAAGGGGGGAGGAGGGGACAGGTATGTGCATACACAAAGAGAGCGATGAGCACGATCCCGGGGATGGACACGCTTGAAGCTCGGACTTGGCGGGGAGCAAGGGCATCATACATAACCTAATCATCTGTACCCCTATAGTATGCTGAAATAAAAAAAAAAAACCCAAAAAACAAACAAACAAAAAGCGAAGTTAACTGTGGTATTGTGAGAATGAAGTGAAAGAGAGAGACTAAGGTAATAAACATCCTTGATCTATAACAGAACAACAAATAAGATCCTAATCATTCTATTTATTAATAGATGTTAGTCTAAACTTGTTATTTATATATCACGAGTATGGGTGGCATTAGTAAATATAAAACAGATATAATCATCACGGTATTCTTTCGAGGGGCTGTGGTTGGTTAATCTTACTACTGTAATATCTGGTCATCAAAACAATGCTGGTCTGCGTCACGTACGTTTGCTTTCTGGCTTTACCAACCTCTTCCTCTCTGCTTCGTGAGGTCTTCACATCACGACTCCTCCAACTAATCACCACTATCTGCACCTCAATCTGAGTTTACTGCTTCTTCTAGGTCTTGCAGACTACTGTTCTATGTTGCCTGTTTGGTAATTCTAGCCTTCTCTCTGGGTAAGCCATATCCTAACACTGTCTGCCTTTAGCAACTTTCAGAGATAAGAAAAACAACAAACAAAAGCTCTTTTTCTTTGATATTTTGTAATATTGACAACATTTTATGTATTGTCTTTAAAGTTAGCATAAACAACAAGAATCAACTGTCACAATTTACTTTTAATGAGCTACTCATCTCTAATTCTTCATCCTGAATCTTTTGGGGGATGCTGAAGGTTAATATACCTCTATAAATTTCTAGATGTAAGGGCCAAGGTTAGAAATTCCATCTATAGACTTTCAGCTAAGGGCTCTTGTCTGTCATTTCATGCTTACCTGCATTTTACCCTCAATTGCCCTTTGTTAGTACAGATTCAGTTTTAGCTGCTTCTTGTAAGAAGTAGTTATGAAAGTCCAAATTGAGAATCAGATTTTTATATTTTATTTATTTTTTTTGCCAAGAGAAGCTAACAGTGAAGAGATTTGGGTGCATAGATTTAGATTTTAAAGCTTCCTTAATGCTGTGATTGAAGGGCCATATATTTTTAAAATAATTTTGAGTAAATTCTACTTAACAATGATGATATTGTAACATGTGTCTTTTACTCCTTCAAAAAAAATGATCAAATTGGGGATGTGAATTAAAATATGGAGACATGATTTTGAAAGAGCAAATTCCACTCAGCTATTTTTCTGATGTGTATCTCTTTAGTACGCAAGACTTATAAATAAATAGTGTAAATTAGATAAAAATAATTATATTAAGACTATGATCCCAGGATTATATGATTTTATTGTGATAGTGTTGTATAGTTCTTAACTGACACTAAGAAATGATATTTTAAGAGGCAACAGAGAAAAGCATGTTGATTTATCAATTTCAGTCCTGCTATGCCTATGCAGCTGTGTTTAATTAAACTGAAATAAAAATAAAGAAAACAAGTAATTGTAGAAGTTGGAAATAACTGTTCACGAGTCTCCAAAATATCTTTTCTTGTAGACTCCCCTCTTTTCTTCCTTCCAGTTGGGTACACTTCATTCTGTTAAAAAGCCTAAGGGATTTTCCCATTGCCTGGGAGTAACTGATTGACATGGAGGTGTTTCCAAAGTTAGAACCTCAGTAGAATATTCTAGTAATAAAAAAGTAACTATTAAAGCATGGAATTGGGTGTAAAAAGTTCTGAGAATCCTTGTAACAGGGAATAAATTGCTTCAACTATTTGAGCTTCAGTTCTTATTTGTAAAATAATGATCGTAATAGTACTAACCTCAATAAGCTGTTGTGAGGATTAAATGAGAAGTACATAAAGTGCTTGAGAGAGTATTTAGTGCTTAGCTATATATAAAGTAACTATTATTTTATATGATTTCATATACAGAATGTCAAAAATAAGGTCAAGGGCAAGCTTTGTCTAGGAAGGAACAAAGAAATTGTCTGGATTTGCATGAGTCTAAGTTCTTCTTGTACTATTTTTCCTACTCTTCTTCCCTTATTCTTCTTAACTTTTACCTCTAATATTGACATTTTATACTTATTCCTAATATTTGGCAGTTATTGAAGTTCTGTATCAAGTTAATGATTGAGGATGTTGAATAATCAGTATGCTTTTATTCATACTGATTTATGGAATATGCAACCATATAAATATTTGTCATGGCAAAACAGGAAAATATATCTAAATATTTATTTTGATTGTACTATATAAAATTAATATAAACTTGATGAAATATAAATATTTTGTAATGATCATAAAACAAAATGATGGACTATTTCAGAGAAAAAATAATGGCCTTTAAGATATATAGTCTAAGGAGAAATATTTTACAAACACCTCTGACCTTATATCAACAGGTTACAAGATAATAGAAGAATGCTGTAAGATTATGATTATAACAGATAGCTCAGTGGCTTATTCATTAGAATCGGGGCCTTAGATCAAGAAGTTTGTTTTTTTTTTTTTTAGGTTTAGCCAAATATGGATATTCCATTGTCTCATTCAAACCACAATTTTAGCTGTAGTCCACTACAGAGAGTTGATTAGCTTACAAAGCAAGTAATGTGCCTAGTTTTACTTGTTTCTGTTTACTCGATTTGCTAATAAGTATTTGAATGTATAGTAGAATTTCATTGGAAATTTTTTTTCATTGTCACAGATAGTAAGTTTGTAGGGAAAAAGAACTATAGCCCACAACTACCTGCAGCTCTGGAAGGCTACAAATTATCAAAGAAATTTGAGCAATTATATCGTAGAGTTAAGATATATATATATATATATATATATATTCTTTTCCTCCAAGAGACATTCATCATTTTGTGCCATTAACAAGTACACATATGATGTGATACAGTATTTATTATGTCAAAGTAAACTTTATTTTTAAATTTGATAGCATAAAATGTCTTACAGGAAAAATGAAAACCTCAATAGTGTGTTATATTTATTACAATAATGTACACATTTTTATAAGTAGAGTATATTCTCTTATTTAAGAGAGAAATTGTCCTAGAATCAATAACTTATTTTTAATAGAAAAGAATTTTTTAAATTTATGTAGAAAAAAATCAAGACTATATCAGATATTCCCTGTATTAAAAAAAACAGAGGTACTTAAAATTTAACAATTTCTTGTATCATTTTTAGTGATATATTCACACCTTAAATTATATTTTTTAAATATAAACAAACTAATATTGTTTATTTCTAAATGGACTTATAAATTAATTGACCAGAAATTTCCTTAAAGGCCTTATTTATGCTTGAAAAAGCTAAACTGATGGTTCAATAGCTCCTATAAACCCAATCTCTTAAATCTTTTCTTCAAGAACTATTTTCTACTTCTTTGAATTAAACTTCGTTACTGTTTTCCAAATCTACTCCAGTTGGCTCATAAAATTTCAAATATTATCATAATCTACATTAATGTTCTGAAAAGGGTCACACTTTTAAAATTCTAGATATTTACTTACCTCTACTATGTGTAAAGCATCATTTTGGAATGTAGAGTTTAGTTGCAATGGTAGTCTGGTTTTGGCTGTTGTTTTTGAATGCCCAAAGTGCCTTAAAAAGAGCCTAGGTCATCAACCAGCTTCCAGTAACGCAGGAGAGATTAAATATTAAAAAAATATCAATATGAGATCATCTTCATATGATAAATATAAGAAAAGCACTACAGCATTTGATTCAAAAGATGGACAGAATTTTTAAGCCATGTTGATCAAAGAAGCTTTTATCAGGGAGGATATTCTAGGATTCTTGAAGAGTGAAGAGAATTTCGGGAGGCAGAACTTGGTGAGTTTGGGATATGAGGAAAGTGTCTGGTGGTTTTGTATAACATTTCACATGTAGAAACTAAGACACGCAAAGGAAGAAAATAAAACTCCTAAGGCTTGGGAAATAGTATATGGTCCCTTCTCATGAAAGCATTTGTTTTATGAGTAATGGGTATATATTATTTTATTGTATTTTAAAATGAAAAGGTAATATCTGCTATAAAACTACTTTAAGGGGCTATAATTTAGATAGTCTTTTAAGAATGTAAAAGTCCTTTGAAAAAATTTTATGTTAATTAAGTGTCATAACATTTACTATTGGGTTCCTATTTGCACATGAATATCTATGAACAGTCAGGTAATCTGATAAAGCATCACTTCTCAATGAATCCATCTTGCTTTCTTCCCTATATCCTAGTTATTAACAGAATAGAATACTTCTTGTGTTTCTCATCTATAACATAAGATTGCATATTTAACACATGTGTTAGAATGAGCTCCTTAAGGATATCTATCGAATATTATGTACTTAATAATAAATTATAATAGAATAACAGAACACATATTATTAATATAAAATCACTGAACTAAGTATATAATTTCCTTTTCTTTGTGATAATTAAATCTATAGGAATATTCCCATTGCACACTTTCTAATTCTGATGTGACTAGGTGATTTAACAATTTATTAACGGTCTTTTAAGTATGGAGTACAGAATCAAACATAATAATTGTAAAGATGACACTCTACAACTTAATTTAATATAATTTTTTAATATTTCCAATATTTATGATGAAGTTACTAAATTATGATTTTTTTGTTACTTTACTAAACACAATGCAATATGAGGACAGGAGCATGTTTATCTTGTTCACAAGTTTCTCTTTAGCAACCAGAGAAGTTTTTGACAATATATTTGTTGAATGACTAAGATTTAGTGTGGAAGTTTAAATCTAATATAATAAAATATCAAGTTCAGCTTAATTTAACTGTAATATTAACAGCTAATTATTTTCCACAAATCTAAGTGTGGCAATTAGTTCTATTGCAAAAAGAATAAAAATAATGTTAATCTTTCTTAATGGAGTCTATACAAAAGAAATAAAAAAACTAGTTGACTTCTCAAAAGAATAGTAACAGTGCAGCATTAATTTTTTAACATACTTAGAGTCCTAATAATTATGTTTTTCCAGCAAAGGAGAAGGATTAATCATAATGTATTATTCTTTGTAACACTATACATATAAGTCTGTATAACAACATACAAATGTATATGTGTATGAACATATATATGGAGTTCAAATGCATTGAAGTTTTTGCCACAAAAGGTTTTGATCAAATTTGTAACATGAGATTACAAATATGTGGTTGCACAAATATATGTATGAATATTCAAATATTGTGATTTGTTTTAGCTTTTAAAATTTAATATATTGTGGTTTTTGTATATTACTTATAACAATGTTAATCATTCTACGTTTTTGCAATCCTCTGAGAATGTTAAATAGTATAGTCTGACAAATTAATGGAAATGACTTTTGCCTTATTTTTTCCCTTCTCCCAGGCATAAATTAGTATGAGTTAATTTTAGCATTGTTTTTTCCTTTTATTAAAATTTTAAAATGCAGTATGAATCTAAATTATAA
>CAUYSK010114378.1:0-26412 GCA_963575035.1 Avahi laniger
TGTAGTCCCAGCTACTCGGGAGGCTGAGGCAGAAGGATTGCTTGAGCCCAGGAGTTTGAGGTTGCTGTGAGCTAGGCTGATGCCACGGCACTCACTCTAGCCCAGGCAACAAAGCGAGACACTATCTCAAAAAAAAAAAAAAAAAAGTTCTGGAGATGAAAGGTAGCGATGGTTGCATAATAATGTGAATGTCACTGAACACTAACCTCAAAATGCTTAAAATAGTAAATCTTACGTGTATTTTACCATAACAAAGCAAACAAAAAAGGAAATCTTTCCTAGAGAAATAGTCTCCTGTATTTTTTCTATCTTCCAGATGTGTCTTTCATGTTTAGGTCTTTATCGGGAAATTACTGTTGTGAATAGTGTAAAGGCTCTGGAACCTTTTAGGTACATAAAAATGTTTGGTGAATAAATGGAGGTTTTAAGTCTGGATGATCTGGAGAAATACAGGAAGAAAAGTAGGTTTTGAAGTGAAGATGAGCGAGGTAAACCAGTTCAGTTTCAGAGATGACATTTAGTCTGTTCATAGGTCATTAATGCACAGGTAACACTTGGAGCTGAACACCTGGCGCTCAAAAGTGGCATTCAAAGGGAAGGAACTGATAAGATGGTCAGAAGAATGTATGCAAGAGAAAAAAGAGTAAAGAAAAGACACTTGGGAAGAACTATACTTGGAGGCAAATTTTAAAGAGAGAGTGCAACAATATTTCCACCAGTTGGAAAAGATTTTAGGGATAGAAAGAGGGAAATAAATGGAAGAAGTGGGTTCCTAAGCAATCACATGAACTTAATTAGGGAAGCACAATTTAACCTAAGGAACAGAAAGCAAGAACCTCGTATCTCAACTAGTTAAAATAATTACAGTGCGTGCTCCTAGACTTACAGCTCAGAATTTGAGGAAGGGATTAACTTTAGAACCTTCTGGAATTTTTCACTTTAAAATGACCGTTACTGGGTTTAGAGACCTATTAGCATTCAATCTAGCCCATCTCCCGGGTCAGAGAGGGAGCAAGAAGCGGTGGTCTAGGAGGCTCAGATGTGACTGTGGCTGTTCCCTACTCCTTGCCACTATCTTTCGGGAACTGCCCAAAGCGATGTACCGGTAGGTGCTCCCCTCAGGACTCGACAGCAACCAGAGAAGGGCAGCGACCCTGAAAGAAGAGTCAGGCTAGAGAGGACCACAGAGAGGCCTTCACGCCCCGCGGCGGGTCAGGGGGTCGGTCCGGGGCCGCGCGCCCTCAGCCGGGCGCCCCAGCCGTGCCCGGTCCCTGCGTCCCACTCCCCGCCGCGCGCAGCTGCGCCGACACCCTCGTCTGCCCACCCCACGAGCCCGGCCTCCCCTTCCTACCTGCCGGCTCGCGGACTCGGCCCGCCCCCAACCGCTCACCGGGGACCCAGTCGGCTGGGGCGCCCACCTCTCTCCGCAGCTCCCAGCCCGCGCCCTCCACCCGGCGGCGGGCGGCACGTGACCCCGCCCCCTCGGCCTGGCCCACGCCCTCCTCCCGCCCTCACGCTCCACCCACGAGTGCGTGCCTGGCGCGATGACGTAGTAGGCACAGGCGCACTCTGTCTGCGACGTCGAGGCGTAGCTGGGTCTGTGGGCGGAGGTGCGTGGCGAGCTTTTGGGCGACTGAGGAAAGTGGGGTGCGGGGAGGACGGAAGAGTCTTGAGAAAAGATGGGAGGAAGAGGGAATACCTAGGAGCCTGTCCTCCGGGTGCTGGGTTACGGGGCAGTGTCGCCCACGTTTCCGGGCCCTTCCTAGCGGGGACGGGCAGCTGTCCGCACCAATTCGATCGTGGGTTTCCCGTGGGGACGGCGCGCCCCGCCCCGCGTCCAGGTGTAGACGAGAGAAGGTTAAGTTGGCTGACGCTGGGTAGTGTCCTGCGAGCATAGAGCCTTGGGGGATGTGGTTCATTTAGTGAAGGAACACAAAATCTGGAGATCTGGCTTGTACTTTTTTTTTTTTCCCTTGACCGGAGCTATGGCTTAATGTCTTCAGCCGGTCTCCTCATCTGTGAAATGAGGCGGTTGGCCTCAGTCTGTAATTTTTGAGGCCTCTTTCAAAACTACCATTCTGTGATTCCTGCTTCCCAGGAACTTACGTTTTATCATTCTCCTGAGTGGGAAAAGAGAGCCTTTGAATAATGGACATGTTTTACACCTGGTTTGGGCACGCTGCTGTGGAATTATGCTGCTTGCCTTCATTAGGATTAATTGTTCGTGGGTAGAATTTGTTTGCAAGTAAGATTTTTTTCTCATTATTGATATTCTAAGTAGATTCATTTTAATTATGTTAAAAGATCAGAATATCTGTGTTTTTAATGTTCTGTCATTCAGAGATTTAACTGTTTAACGTTGACGTTTAATATTTTGCCTCATTTCAGAGGTAAATTCCCAAAGTATATTGAAGTTGATGCTTTTGAATTGTATGTCACCTTATCTTTTTTATTAGCATCCTTGAGGTCATCTGCACATTCTGACTGGGAAAAGATGGTCAACGTCTTGAAAGGGGTGCTTATAGAATGGTTAGTAGTTTTGAATCTTTGTGAGTTTTAATTTTACATGTTGAATCTTGATTTACATGTATACCTTTTCTAAAATCCTATCCATTTATTTTATTTTGAAGATCTGCATGAAATCAAGTCTTTCAGCTTTGTAAACTTCAGTTTTCTTATTTAATTAACATGTGGGACAGATTTTATTGCCAAGTTTCTTCATGGTGCCAGGTTTCAGTCTCTTTATTGAATTGATGCAATTGGCATTATGAACAGAGCCAGCATATATGTTAGATTTAGTCCTCTTTAGGGAAACAGTGATTGTATTCTCAAACCATCAGGACTTAACTAGAATTTAGGACCTGCAAGAGTTCAGGAACTTGCTTAAGTCTTCACCATTACAAACAGTAGACTTTTAAAAAGAGAAGGAAAAACAAGAGAGCTAGTTGAGGAAGGTTTCTTGAACTCCTTTGCACATACTCCAAAGGAGAAGCTAGAAACCGTAATGGGCAGAGTAGTCCAACATATGGGACTTAGTTATTACCCAGTTTTAAAACCTGAACTGCTGGATCAGTCTTGCTCAGTCTTCACTTGCTTGTTTGCCCCATCAGTAATTCTGTTTCATCTGGGAACTCTGCCCTGTGGGCACTCCTTTTGTCTGAAAATACTCCTATCTACCCTTCTTTACTCTTAATATGAGCGATTGCATGGGTAATGGTACTGTTTGCTGTGTTGGCAAGGAGCAAGACCAAGCCCTAGGACACTTACAACATTTAGAGCAGCACTGTCCAATAGAAATATGTGGTTCACATACATAGTCTTAAATTTTTTAGTAGCCACATTAAAAAGACTTTAGGCCTAACAATAACAGATTCATAAGGGTATGGCCAGAGCTGGTGGATCCTCCTTCACAATCAGGTGCAGATGTTGGGATGATAACTTCAAAAGTCCTTCAGCTTTCCTCATATCTGTATTTGATGCCAAGGAAAACATTGTTATTAATACAGTATTGGCATAGGTCTGTTAATTACCTTGTAACATCCATGGATTGTATGAAGCATTTAGTTGTATCAGAGTATTGAATTTGATAAGTCTGGGATTTAGAGGCAATCCACTCAAGGATTTCCTAAAACTGCTCCCACCATCCCAGTAATTCTGTCTCCAAATTCCAGTCCCATCACTGTACGAGGTAATGTGTAATAGCTTACATAGTGCTGTTTTATGTATTCCATCCCAGCAGGCAGCAAGATACTTCTCAAGTTTGTATGGTGTAGTTCAAGAACAGAGTCTTTTAATATGACTCCTGTCTTAGATTGGCTTAACTTTCTGCCAGTTTTAAACTCCATGTCTATCAGTTCCTTTTAACTAATTTTGATTCTACAATAAAGAAACAAATAGACCAGATTATGGCAATTGGCCATTTAGGCCCAGCTTCAGTGAACTGAAAAACCAAAGTACTTGAATATAATAAAATTTTTTCCTCCCAAGGGCTTATCAAATATCAAAATCTACATCTAAAAAAATGTTTATGTTTAGAAATTTGTGTTTTCATGTCAAAACAAGGTTGATGTAAATTTCCCCTTTGTTGGGATCCACCATCAACTGCCAGGGTCACACCAAGCACTTTCCCAAATATAACCAACCACAGCAATTCCTGAAGCAAGCAGCATATGCCCAAAGTATGTTTTGTCCAATTCCAGGTGCTGGAGCAGACCTCTGGTATGACAGTTACCACAGTTGGTTTGACAAGTACTTTAGCAAGAAAGATCTGTTGCAAAGGTGCAAATTCCAACCAGTTTATAGAATAATAGAAAAAGATCTGGAGAAATATATGTTATTAGACCACCCTTGTTCTTATGGCTTTGGCTTTTAACCCTGTAGTATGTATGAGAAGCAAGCAAGAAGAACTGAGACAAAACCAGTCTAATTATTGTTCTATTCTTTTACAGCACTTATAAATCTTTTTTCACCCTTTGCTTCTTTGTATGGCCATGTCACTGAAGTTTCCTAGATACCCAAACAGTGCCTATGCATTGTTTTTTGGATTCTTTTTTCTTGGCACCCTCTGTGTGGAAGTGGAATAGCCCTATGTCTCAGACAAGAATATTTCAGGCCTTCCACGTTCATAACAAAAGTCCCTTTAACTTTGAGTATCTTTTAAATAGTCTTTTTAAGTCATTGCAGATTATCAACATTTCAAGTGCATGCTGGAGAATTCAATCTTAGATTGACTTCTTTCCATCTCCTTTCAAAATTTGAGGCAGTTGCTATAAGAGTTATTAATATTTCAATGTCTTACTAACCAGTCATTCTTCTGAGCCATCTCATTTGTCAGCAGCATTTCCCCAAGAATGGGGAATACCATTAGTGTTCAAGATGATTTGAGGAACACACATTTTGGGGAGAATAGAACACAAAAATATTTTTTATATGACTAGTTTAATTTATTTGAGGGAAAAAAAGGAAACTAACACATCAAACTCTTGGTTTTGTACCAGATGAAGTTAAGCTTAAAAGTTAGTTGATTTAAAGGCACTTTCAGGAAAATTATTACATGATTTGCAATGGAGGTATTTTAAGAGATGGCTGAAATAGCAAGGATAGTGTGCAAATGGCAAAAATTTTGAAAGTGCTGGCATGATGATTCAGCACAAATGTGAGTCCCACAACACTTCTTGGTTTCAGTGGTTTAGCTTTAATATCATTGAAATGATGTAAATTTATTCCATTTAGAAAGTTCATGGAGATATTAGTCTTCATATCCACTTAACCCTTGCTACCTTTCATACCTCTTAGCAGCTGCCAATTACTGAGAGTAGATGGTGTCCTCTGAATGCACTGAGCTCAAACACTAACAAGATGATGTATCACATTTGAACATCAATTTTATAAGGTCCTATTTGTGCTTATTACCATGTTACATTTGGACCCAAAGTTTATTTTAAAGTGCCAACACAAAACAATTGTTTGTCTCATTGTGTAAAGTATATCCTTCCAAGAAACCTCTGACTGTGTGATTTTTATAGAATATATTGAGGTTTTTGTGGGGCCTGGAGGGGGCAAGAGGGCAGTGGGTGCCAAGGTCACCATGTGACTCCTCCCTTGTTCCTTGTTTGCAGGGAAAGGAGGAGCCCCACCCCCAGCCATCACACCTGTCTACTCTTAAATTGTTCTGCTTTTATTGCATCCCCCCTTATTTGTATAGGCAAGGAAAAGTTTAGGGAAACAATTGAGTTACTTTAGAGTCCCAGTAGGAAAACAATAGTTTTAGAGAAGCTGAAACTTAGGTTTCCCTGTCCTCTGGGCCTCCTCATTTCCCTTTCTGTAATATTATCTGGGAAGTACCCTGTTTAACCTGCTTCATCACCCCCATGTTCCTTCTGGAATTGCTCTTTAAGCACTTTAATTTTCTGTTTCTGCCTTTGCTAATAATTGATAAATTGTTTACCTCAGTGAAATTTCTCAATGTATAATGTGTACTGTTTTACAAAATTTTTTTTAATTTTTTATTTAAATTTCAAAATTAGGGAATTACTGAAAATGTGGATTTTATCATTTTCTGTATCTGCTTAAGGCTGTGGCCATTATGCTTTCTCTGTTCATAAAAGACCCCATTGTCTCCCATCGTCACTGGCTGTTGCTACTATTCTGTTTGATCTCGTGTAACTGTTTGCCTTGAGATCCTCATTGTCATTGTGTCCTTTAGGCCTTCCTTTCCTCTTTTTCAGTTACCCAAAAAGCCACAGACTCCTGAGCCATCCCTCATCTCTTATCTTATGGACTCTCATTGTCGTATGGCTCTATTCATCTGCTTTTTTTCCATTCCATCTCCTATTCATTGCCCTTCTGCTACGCGCCCAGCACCCCCCATCCTTCCGCCTCACCCTCTGGAACATAGTGAGGTAGCAGCATCCCCTGTATCATCAGCCTCTTCTCTGAACATTCTCTTCTCCTTCCCTCACCCACTTTTTCCTTTTTGCTATAATAAAACCTGGCTTTCTCCTGAGCACACTGCTTCTCCTCCAACTTTATCAAGTGGTGACTGTTTTCCTCTTATATCTCTGGTACCATTGGGCCAGGAAATGGGATAGATATCTACCATGCTCCTTATTGCCCCTTCCAGAAATTCTCCCTCCCTCTTCCATAGAAACCCCCAGTTATGAATCCCAGATCATCAACGAAGACCACCCACTAATCCTCCTGTTCCCTCCTCCTCCCTCTTTACAGACACCCAAGTCTTTCAAGTTCAGTATTCTCAAAGCTATTTTGTTAGGATTCCTTTCAAAGATTCTGAATGATAGTCCAGACTAATAGCATTCAGAATTTTAAAGAAGGAAAAAAACTTGAGTACCTTCTACAAGCCAAACACTGTCTTTAACATTTATCTCCTTTAATTTCCATAATAATTCTATTATTAATATGTAAGCTCACTTTTATACTTGGGAACAGAGGCTCTAGGAGATTAAGTACATATGCAGGGTCACACAAATAAGTGATAAAGCTGAGATTGAATCCAGATCTGAGTCTCTTACTATATACCCTGCCTTATCAGAGTGACTACTTAACTGGTTTAATAAGTTAATTTGTCACTGGCAAGACATTGAACAGCTATTGGTTTCTTAAATGTAATGGTCATAGGTAAGTAAGAAAATTCACTTTTTAAATCAGTTAAGGAAACTGTGATTCTAGGCCCTGTTAACTACAAAGCTTTGAATATACTTTTATTATTTCACTTGTCAGTGACATTACTCTTAAAAACCTTATCATTGGCCTCTTTCTCTTAAACTTGCACTAACAGTTCTAAAATGAAGCCATGTCTTTCTATATTGTTAACACTTGAGGCAGAGAGGAAGTGAGATTTTGAGTAACAGTTCAGAACTTTAAAAATCATTCTAAAAATTCTACATGCTCAAATTTAGTTGTTTTAGTCTCTATGGTATGATTTGACAACAAGGTATCTTATAATCGTGTGTTTATTTCTACAGTGATCCTGCCATGAAGCAGTTTCTGCTGTATTTGGATGAGTCCAATGCCCTGGGGAAGAAGTTCATCATTCAAGACATTGATGAAACTCATGTCTTTGTAATAGCAGAGTTGGTTAATGTCCTCCAGGAGCGAGTGGGTGAATTAATGGACCAAAATGCTTTTTCTCTTACCCAGAAGTGAAAATACTAGATATTGACCACTTGGGAATTACAAGCAGCAAATGTGAAAGACCTACTTGCTTAGGAGCCTGCTGTGGGAAAGACTGAGGGATCATTTGCCCAGAAAAAAGCACCCTGAACTGATTTTTTTGTACCCTAGAATTAAAAAAAAAAAAAAAAAAAAATCTTTAACAATTGGCTGTAATTTGACTTATTATCCTTTATTAAAATATAAATATTAATATTTTTCCAGCCTTTTTAATACCAATTTAAACATTAAGAATATAATGGAGGTGCTTTTAAATTAACAGTGTAATGTAGCTATTTATTTTGCTTGTTCCTATTCACGAATGTAGGTTTTTGAAGTGTGGATGTGGTTGCTTTTTTTTCAGTTAGAAACTTCATAAATTTACTGTTTAGAAAAATATGCCAAGGTGGGAACTTTGGTAATATTTGTCTCACAAATACCTACATACCGGGCAGCTCTCTTGGTGAAGAAGATGTAACTTCATGTTACTACATGTAAACTGCAGTTTACATTTCTCTAAAAATGTAATGTTGAGTGCAGAGGGTTAGAAACAACCAAATGAGAAAGGCACATGCTGCTTTGCATCTTTAGTTTTTCCTTGTTTGAATTTTGTTGGTGACATTTTCCCATCAGGGCAAGCATTCTTTTATTAAGAAATCAATTTTATGCCTTTTTCCCTATGAGAATCCCTATTAAATTTATTTAAGAAAGAAAGGTAGGAATAGATGGAAGCAAAGTCAGCCTGCGGGAAGCAACATATGAAAGTAAAATACATTGCATGTAATTCTGTGATTGATTGGAGGCAGAAACAACACTGATAGGGGTTTTGCTTCCCCTCCTGAAGATAGTGTCATTGGGATGGGTTCCTGGGATGGGAATTTTCAAGAGAAAAAACCTTTTATGATGTTACCAAACCCAGTTTACCCACTTCCTTATGATACGTTTATTCAAAGTACCTGTGTACCATTTCCACTCAAATGTGCACTGCTGAATCTGGAAATTTCCAGTTAGGTGTATTTATCATGATTCCCACCTGTATAACTCAGTCCACACAATTTCAATTCCCACATACCAATACAAACAATTTTGATGAGTTACTGGTACATCTGGTACTAAAACTTGTTAAATTAAAAGTTTCTTCAGAATTTTTAGCTGTGCTGAAACATTGCATCTTACATTTCAAGCAGGCCTAAATCAATTTTTAGTGTCTCATCATTTGTCACCTGATACCTTTTATATTAACATGAAACTGAGAGAAAATTTTTCTTAGAATCCCAGTGTTGAAAAGGTATTTAGGAGAAAACTATATTGAACAGTGACTGCAAGGAGTATTAAGTGAAGGAAAACCTTTCATTAGCTCTTATTTTTAAAAAGGTGTGTTGGGCTAAATATTAAATGTGTTTCTCTGGACACAGTATTAAGAAAGATGGGACAGTGAGACAATAGGAAGCCCACTTGCAGCTGCTGGTTTGGCCCAGCTGAGTGAACAGGAATTATACAAGTGACATTTTCCCTGGGCTTTGTTTCTTGGAATCTGATTGCCATTATTTGATTTGGCATAGTTTAGATGTCCAGAACAAGAGACATTGGCTACTTGGCACTGGAGAAAGTACTATCTTTATTTTTAACAAAGTTCTAAATATGAAGGGTAGTATTAACTTAAAATTTCCTAACTGCATATAAGAATCAATTTATGGAAGGTAGCTAGCTGATCAGTCACAGACATCTATGTACTGAAGTTTTGACATTTAGAGTTATACTTCTTGATGAGGTTTTTTTTGTTGTTGTTTTCTTTCTTCAAGATAGGATCTTGCTCTGTCACCCAGTCAGGGGTGCAATAGTACAATGGTGCAGTCATAACTCAAGACAGTCTCAAACCTCTGGGCTCAAACGGTCCTTCTACGTCAGCCTCCCGAGTGGCTAGGACTACAGGCACGTGCCACCATGCACAGCTCATTTTTTTAAAATTTTTTTCTAGAGAGAGGGTCTCAAACTCCTGGCTTCAAACAATCCTCCAGCCTCAGCCTCCCAAAGCACTGGGATTACAGGCATGAGCCACCATGCCCCACCTTTTTGAAAAATACTCTATTGGGTCAAAAATTCTTAATTCCTTGAACCCCAATTTGTGAAGTTTTGTGTGATTATTTTAAAATTCTAGGAATCCTTTGTATACATCCCAGTTGATGTAAAAATGTCTAATGAGAAATCAGTTTTGTGAACAGTAACTGAACATTACTGATAATAGACAACAAAGACTACTGTTTTTTCTCATCCATTTACTTTTTTTATTTCAGCATATTATGGGGGTACAGATGTTTAGGTTATGTATGTTGCCCTTGCCCCCGCTGTCCTTTATTTCTGATAGACACTATATGTGGTAATCAAAATTATTAATGATTTTATTGCTCTTAATGTTAGTTTTTACAGATGATTTGATATAATTGTACTTTTTCTGAGAAGTTGGTAAACAATGTACCTTACACATTAAACTTAGAAAAGAAACTGGGAATAAAAGCTCTGATAAAAAGCCTCTGCTATAAATAGAATACGGGAATCATTCCATCGCTCAACAAACTTAACAGATAGGAACAGAGTACATCTTGGAGAAATGATGCACTTTTAAGTATAATCAATAAATATTCTCAAGTGTACATAGCTCTTTCATTTGCAGCAAAGGTAACACTGAAAGGTCTATTGATGAGATTCTTGAATAAGCTTTTTAGAAGGACCATTCTCAGGATAGGCAAGTGATTAAGAGCCCTGACTGGATCCAGACTGCTTGGGTCCAAGTGTCAGATCCCTGCTTACTAGTTCTGGGATCTCAGACATGACACTGAATTTTTCTATGCCTCTGAGTCCTCATCTGTGAAAACAGGAATGCCCATCTTCCCCCAGTTACGAAACTGAATTGCTTCGAGTCTAGGAGAGCACAGTGATAAAGGGGAAAAAAAATTTCAGCGCACATATCTTTTTCCTACTATCACAATACAGTGCAGGAACAAGCAAATGAAAGAGGAGGGAAATTACTAGAAAAAAGTATTGGGGTAGAGAGGTGGTTCAGCAGGGACCCAATGCTTTCATTAATCTCAAAACTGAGCAACTTTATCAGGAAAGATGTCTGGGTAGTTAACATTTCTGAGGTCTCTCCTGTCTTTGCCTTCATTCTCAAGTGATTAGTCTTGTATAGAATTCATTGTCCTCAGACATTTACTGTCTGAGTCCAGTTTGAATTTTATTCTTTTGAAGACCTTTTTTCTTTTTGGATTGCAGGGGTTTGTGGCACCTCATCTCTCACTTTCGTACGCTGCTGTTCTTTTTCTACCTGGCTGCCTTTCTTAATCCCTCCCTTTCCTTTGGTCCCCTGCACTGTTATTATTTCTGTGAAATCTTAAGACTTAACCAGGGTGTGTATATCACTTCTTAATATTGCCAAGAATATATAAGTCTTCCTGAGCTCTTAAAATCTAGGTGGTTTGGTTTGTTTTGCTTTGGGGCATTTAATTTTTAGACGAGCAGATTGTTACAACTTCAACAACTCTTTCGTTTGTTTTCTTCAGAAACACCAATTCATTAGTTAATTCTCCATGATTAACATATTTTATGTTACCTCATTATTTTCATTGCTTTTTAATTCTCTGTTCCAGGAACACTTTTCAAATTTATCACTAAACTTGATTTACTTTAGTGAAAACCTGTTCCTACTGCCTCCAACATAGTTTGATCTTGGCTACAGAGCTTTTTTTTTGTTACATTTTACTCTCTTTTAACTATTCCTTGTCACAACTTGTTTTTGTTTAATGAAAGGTAAGATACACTTGTACCTCTTTTCTCTTTTTTTTTTTGAAACAG
Organism: Avahi laniger; assembly: GCA_963575035.1. Classification (NCBI taxonomy): domain Eukaryota; kingdom Metazoa; phylum Chordata; class Mammalia; order Primates; family Indriidae; genus Avahi; species Avahi laniger. Next base: position 11,521 of record CAUYSK010114378.1, read on the forward strand.
TCTTGCTCTGTCTCCCAGGCTGGAGTGCCATGGCATCATCATAGCTCCCTGCAACCTCAAACTCCTGGGCTCAAGTGATCCTCCTGCCTCAGCCTCCCGAGTAGCTGGGACTATAGGCATGGGCCACCATGCCTGGCTAATTTTTCTATTTTTTATTTTATTTTTTTAGAGATGGGGTCTTGCTCTTGCTCAGGCTGGTGTCCAGCTCCTGGCCTCAAGTGATCCTCCCAGCTCAGCTTCCCAAACTAGGATTACAGGCATAAGTCACCACACCTGGCCTCTTTTATTTTTAATTAAAGTTCTCTTTTTCTTTTTTTTTTTTTTTTGTTGTTGATTAGCAATACACTTTTGTTGAAGGTAGATTGGAAAAGGAGTGCAAAAGAAGGAAATACAACTCATCCATAATCCCACCACTCAGGAATAACCACAATTAAAATTTTGATGACCATCTTCAAACCTTTTTTTTTTGAAACAGGGTCTCGTACTGTCACCCAGGCTGGAGTGCAGTGGCTCTATTGTAGCTCACTGTGACCTCAAATTCCTGGGATCAGGCAGTCCTCCTGCCTCAGCCTCCTTAGTAGCTAGGACTACATGTGCCTGCCACCACCCCTGGCTAATTTTTTGTAGAGATGAGGGTTTCGAACTCCTGACCTAAAGCCATTCCCTCTTCCCCCTCCCAAAGTGCAGGGATTACAGAAGTGAGCCACCACACAAGGCCTCACACCTTTTTCTAAGAATATAAAAACATCACACCTAATGGGTATGGTGCGTGAGATGTCTGGGGGTTGGACACGCTTGTAGCTACAACTTGGGCGGTGCAAAGGAAATAAATGTAACCAAAGCGTTTGTGCCCCCATAATATTCTGGAATAAAAAAAAAAGTGTGTAAAAGCAATCCTTCTTCCTCATCCCAGTGAGATCACACTGCTTTGACACTTGCTTTATCTCTTAATTTTTATTGATCTTTTATTAAAAACATGAAGCAGGATTTCTATTTCAAAAGAAAGTTTTCATTTCTTGAGTACATTTGTAGGATGAGTAGAATTACATGGGGAGCTTCTTAAAAATATTGAAACCTGGCCTCAGTCCCCAGTTACTCAAATTTCATTGTTCTGGGATGGGACCCAAGCATCAGCATTTTTTGAAAGACTCCCCTGGTGCTTCCCATGTACATTCGGAGCTGAGAACCCCTGGGCCAGCGTGTGCAGTAGACGCTTTGGGTAGGAGGTTTTGTTTGGTTTTCAGTGGGCTCATCTGCTAACACAGCTGTTTCCTTTTACTGCCAAGGAAATGCTGAGTCTACCCAGCAAGGAACCAGCTTTTGTTAAAATTCACTAATTAGGTAACTGGTTCCCCAAGTAGTCACAGGATTTTATTTATTGGCGATAGTTAGCTTGGTTTGGAGCCTTTGGTTAGATTGAGGAAAGTAATTGCAGCACTCTTAATTGGTTAGGTTTAAAAAAAAAAAATGAATTAACTATAAGATATGTTAGTCATTTGTTTATTTACTGTTTACCATGCATAACATTTTTGGTGAAACAAACTCTTAAGCTATGTCAATATGTTATTATTCTGGCAGGGCCTTTCTGAAGTGGATATCTAATATTCAGTATCAACTCATTTACATAGCTGTCACAGTTCATAGTCACTCCTCTGTCTCCACAAACCCCTCAGTAACATCTACACTTACAAAGTCTTTGCGCGTAATATGTGTTTTGTTAAATTAAGGACAGATGTTGAGTTTCACACTCAAAAACAGAGCAGAGGCAGGACTGTGCGAGATATACAAACAAAACTAATTTAGTGCGCTGAAGAATTCACAAAAATCTTGATAAAGGTTTTGAATTTCCATGGACATGGAGGAATTAGTCTTATGTCAGTTTTATCAAACATATTAAATCATATGCTATTTGAAGCTATAATTTACAATTAATGTATCTTGGAAATTCTAGTAGAGGCTACTGTGTATAAAAGGTAAACATTCTGTGAGTGCTTAATTAAACCTTTAACTATGGCTGTACTGGGCAATTGGTCCAAAAGCTGCTCTGAAAATTTTCCAGCATTAAATTATTATGGTCATGATCAAGGCATATATGCTATTGAGGGCTGCTGCTTCTGTATTAGTGCTTCTCAAACTTTAAAGTAAATACAAATCATCTGGAAATCTTGTTAAATGCCAATTCCGATTAAGTAGGTCTGGGATTCGTTTTTAACAAGCTTCCAAGTGTTGGCAGTGTTATTTGGCAGGTTGCAGTTTGACTAGCTAAACTCTATCACACAATAATTGAGGACCTAGAAGGGGAAAAAATCCCTCAGTTCTTAGCAAGAGCAAAGGTGCATACTCCCCAAAGTATTTTATTGTTCTGTTTTGTTTTTTAATCTTACAGACTCTGCTAGAGAACTAGTTAATTGTCCCTGGAAACTATATCAGCCCTGTAACATGTTTCACTGTACTAATTAAGCTGTGACTTTTTAAATTTCATGTCCCGATTTTTCCTTCACTTCAAATTCCTCTAAATACATAAATACATTGAATCATGTATCATCAATATCTGTGTCACTCAATGTTAACATTCATATCTGAGTCTGCAATTTTTTTTTTTTTTTTTGAGACAGAGTTTCACTTTGTTGCCCTGGCTAGAGTGAGTGCCGTGGCGTCAGCCTAGCTGACAGCAACCTCAGACTCCCAAGTAGCTGGGACTACAGGCATGCGCCACCATGCCCGGCTAATTTTTTTGAGTCTGCAATTTTTAAAGAAATAAAACAGTACGGAGTTGAACTCCCTTTTGTGTTCTTCCCTAATCACAGTCCTCTGTTTTAGCCTCCCAAAGAAAATTACCACCATGAGGTTGATGTGTAATGATCCACGTTTTTTACTTGTCTTAGTATGTATCCATAAAAAATATGTACTATTGTGTGTGTTTTTAAAACATAAATGATACATAAATGGTATCATACTGTAAACTCATTCTACAATTCTTTTCACACTGTTTTAGATCTGTCCATGTTGATACATATGGTTTCAGTTAATTATAGCTGTTATTTACTTATCAGTCCTGTGAATATATACCAATTATCTTTTTCTTTTTTTATGGACATTTAGGTGGTTTCCTAATGTTAATGTTACAAATAATGCTGCAGTAAATATCTTTGTATGTCTCCTCCTGCACATTATACGAGGGGACTTCAAAAAGTTTGTGGAAAATAGAATTAAAAGATAAAAATAAAAAAAAAACTTGATTTTCCAACATCAAGTTGGGAAACACTCCATGAAGTTCGAAACACTTTTGTAAACAATGATACCAGCCATTTAGTCCATACCTAAAGAAATGAGGGTTCTGGGAATCAAACCATGTCAATGTTGTCTTTTTTTTTTTTTTTTTGAAACAGAGTCTCACTCTGTTGCCCTGGCTAGAGTGAGTGCCATGGCGTTAGCCTAGCTCACAGCAACCTCAAACTCCTAGGCTCAAGCTATCCTACTGCCTCAGCCTCCCAAGTAGTTGGGACTACAGGCACATGCCACCGTGCCCAGCTAATTTTTTCTATATAGTTTTAGTTGTCCAATTAATTTCTTTCTATTTTTAGTAGAAACGGGGTCTCGCCCTTGCTCAGGCTGGTCTCGAACTCCTGAGCTCAATCTGCCCACCTCAGCCTCCCAGAGTGCTAGGATTACAGGCATGAGCCACGGCGCCCAGCCTCAATGTTGTCTTTTTGACATTACTAACTGAAGAACAATGGGTGCCCTTTAAAGATTTTTTTTTTTTTTGAGACAGGGTCTTTCTCTGCCTCTTGGGCTAGAGTTCAATGGTATTATAGCTCATTGCAACCTTCCATGTCTCTACATAGATTTATAAATAATCTAATTTCTGGAGAACGTAGATAGTACAGCCTCAAATTCTTTTTGAATCTAGGTGGGAAATGAAAAACAATCACCAAGTGAAAAAGTATTATTCCATTATACCCTGTTTTACTCCTCCTACCACAGCTGATATTATTTATCCCTCGTTTTGTGACTGAGAAACTCATAGAGTACTCTGGCAAGGAGTGCTTATTTGATGGCACAGTTATCTGTGGCATAGTATGCTATTACAGAGAGTGCTTAAACCCAATTAAAATGCCAAATGTAAATTCGTGTGTAAGCCATCTTGTATCACAGATACTGAAATCTCCATTTCTCTCCCTCAGAGTCTCCACTCCCTTCAGTGTCAGACTGATCAGGTTAAATCCAAGGAAAACTACATGTTTCCAGCTCTTGATTACAAGAATGATTAACATTTCATTGAGAAAAAAAACTTTTGACTCAGACCAATGAATTTGAATGTGTATAGCTATGCCAAAAACAAAAACCAAAACTGGAATTATAACCAAAACCAGAACTCTACCTAGATGAGATTGTGAGTTATTATCTGTATTTCCTGTAATTAACATATTTGGCCAGTATAATGGAGAAATAAAAATTAAAGAAAATGTTTAATGAGGCAGAGGCTATGACTATGTGGATAGGTTATGAATATTATATATGTGTTATGTATATTTGTCTCCCAAAGTGTAAATGAAGCAAAACTGACAGCAGTTTCCCTTTAAAAAGTCAGGATTCATTATCATCAATGTCTTTCTCCTCATGATTATCAAGAATCTAATACTCACGTTTCTTGAACTGATTTTTTATGGCTCCCTCCCCAAACCCAAGACGGTTTTATTGGATGGCATTATAGATGTTGCATAAATACACCTATCAATGACCTATCAATTGATCATTTGATTGTTTGGCATATAGTTAGGAAGAAAGGATATATATTAAATTCTGTTGGCATGCTTGTTCCTACAAGAGTCTAATAACTATTACAATCTTAAGGTCACAAAAACTTGAATTTAATCTCTAGCTTAATTTAATCCCCCATATTTGGCAAAGTTAACTGCCTTTAATAAAGAAAAAATATTCATGCCGCATATTTTAGAAATTTATATTTAATATAATGTTCTAATACTTCATAAGTAGTAAAATTTTAGGAAAGGTATTCTTCCTCTCTGTTAAATTGATATGTTTATATTTATATTTATTTATGTTTATGTTTATATTTCACTACTGAAAATTATAAAATGGACATAAATGATTGGCAGAAGCCAGAAAGGAACATTATTCAATGATAATTAAGCAGGTACAGCCAAAAATGTTAATCAGCATGGCAAGATAAACAGCCATAGGATTCTAAGTGTGTTGACATGAAGAGTTCACATGTTCTAAACTGTATGCTTAGGAGGAATTAATGCAGAAGGAGTAATGTGAAAAAAATATGTCTCCTTTGTAGATGGTAATGATTTCTGTTTCCTTAAAAACCATATTAGGTCGAATTAGGTACTTAATAAAGCTCATAAGAAAAACAGATGTTTATTCTGTTGGTGATTCTTTATCTCCTCCCCGAAGTCGTCCTGCTTTTGAGGTGGGAACTGCCTGTTTTCTCTCTTGCAGTCTCCAGGGGAGCACCTTCCTAGGAACCCCCAGCATTTCCAGAGCCCCAGCTCCGTGGCCTCAAGCGATGAACAGAGAGCTGTTCATCCCCTCTGCTCCTTCCTCTCTGCACCTTCCTGTCTTCTCGTGAAGCCTGGAGCCTCAGAGTCGCCACGGTAGAGGCCTCTTCTTCCCTGGAAAGCCAAATTTTGGAGGCTACTAGGCTAGAGTGTTTTAGGACGTCCCCACCCACGTCCACAATCCACCTGAAAAAGCAGTGGCCCCCGTGGAGGAAGGACCATTTCCCTCCAGTAGCCAGGTTTCTTTAGGAAGCCCCCAGTTTCTTTTCTGCTGCACGCAGGGTCTGAAAGGCCCTAGAGCCCCAATAAACCAAGAGTGGTCTCCAGACCAGCAGCATTGGCCCCCACCAGGGAGTGCGTGCCCAACTTACCCAAATCAGAACCTGCATTGTAGTGAGTTCCCAGGTGAGTCTTAGGCACGTGACAGTTGGGCAAGAACTGCCACAAAGGAGCCACTCTGGGACAGGGAGAGGATTTGAAGGCTGACTTGGGGAACCACAGAAATGGCAAATTCAGGGGTCAGATGAGGATCTCTCCCTACCACTCATTGTCTGGCCGTTGCTCCACCTAGCACCTACAGACACTGACCTAGAAGTCTCCTTTCTTCTCCCACCCCAATTCTGGGGGGAACAGGGGACTAAAAGCAAGTGATGTGGGTATAGTGTTAATGTGAAGAAGGTTTATAATGTCTCCCAGTCCAGAGAGGGGCAAATACACCCCTAGCAAAATAAAGCCAGGCTCATTACTTCACAAGAAATAGGCTCAATGTTACATTAGCAAAAGAAATGCAAATTCTGAGAGGCCCCGCCTTACAGAGGGGAAGCATGGAGCTGCTGTGTGCAATGTCTTTGAGCGAACTAGACAAAGGTGGCAGGAGCCTGGCTTTGCTACTGGCCAGTGCCTTTGGGTAAAGAGAAAAGCGACCCTTCTGTAGGATTCCAGCCTCGGCTCCCTTGTCCGCAGGGTGCCCGTCAGCAGCCGTAAGTCGTGACCTGGACACTGTAGCACAGAAAAGACGTGTGCGCACACAGCAGGGTAACCACTCCTGCCTGGGCTCTAGGCTCCCTCCAGCTGTGCAGCCAAGAAAACGGCTTCATTTGCCGATCTTCTACAGCACTGTAGCAGATCCAGCCTGTTACTGGCTCTAGAGTCATTAGAGGTCCATTTCTTATTTTAAAAGTTAATTTTCTCCTTATAAAAATAATATAATCACATTACAGAAAAATAAGAAAATAAAAACATCAACTACTACCTCAGCACCCTAATCCAACCCAAATTAGCATTTTGGTGTATCTCCTTGAAATATTCTCTGGTGCGCCCTGCAGCTCTGTGGACATCTCCTGGCCCAGTGACACATTCCAGGCCCTGCATTTAGGGAAGACAGATCACATCCTAGGAAGGAGTGTCAGAACTGACCTTCAACCCCTGACCTTTGGTGCGGGCTCCGCCCACCTCATTCCCATGCTTTCTCCATGAGGTTGTCTTCCCATTATCCCTGTTTTGTACTTCAGTGGTATGTCAGTGAACAGCTTAGGCCCCTGTCCTCACTGTGACACCCTGGTTGCCAACTTGCTTTCTCCCCCAGGGCCTCTTCAGACAGTTGACCTGGAAAGAGCTCCCACTTGGCTCACTCCAGAGCCCAGCTCACCATGAGCTCTGTTTTGACCAAATGGTGCATCGAGAACTGTTTCCTCCCTGCTTGAACCCAGAGGGTGGAGGTTGGGTCCTTTTCCCTTATGCACAGAGTGCCTCACTGACTGCTGCCTGCCTTGACCCCGTGCCTTGCGTCCTTTCAGCTGCGGGGCCTCACGAGACCAATAGTGTTCACAGGCCCACCAGATTAGGGAACCTGTGGCCTGCAGATCCCCAAGTACAGCCCCTTGACTAAATCCAAACTTCACAGAACAAATCCCTTTATTAAAAAGATTTGTTCTGTAAAATTTGGATGCAGTCAAAAGGCTACATTCAAGGATCCTGAAGGCTACTTGTGGCCCCGAGGCTGCGGGTTCCCCACCCCTTGTTGAACTTAGCAACTGTGCCTCGTTTCTCTGTCTTCTGACTTTCTGCTGTCCTGGAAGGATTTGGGTTTGGACTCAAGTTATTCAGGTTGCTTGCTCTGCCTGCCCCTGACAATCCAAGAAGCAGACCTAGTCTTAGCAAGGAGAGATGAAGATGTATTGCACACAACTTATTCTCAGCCACAAAAGAAAACAGAATCGACGTAGAATTACAGCAGTATAGGGCATAGGACCATCGGTGTTCTCAGCAAGTTGGATCATGTATTCTCCATTAAGGGATAGTGTATGATGTAGATGGGAGTTTAGAGTAGTGAAAGTCTTAGACAGCAAAACGGACTGCAACTTGCGCCCAGGGAACTGCTGCAATCAGAGCGTGAGTATAAACGTGCATCCCATGCTGGTGTAAGATAAGCAGTTTTTCATGTTGCCCTGGGTTCCTTAAAAGTCACAAATTTTAAAGACTGCAATGTTCCTCTGTATCGTGTCATAATTTATTTAGCCATTTCCCTATTGCTGGAATTTAGGTGGTTTCCAGTATTTTGAGTATCTAAGTAATAGAATGGTGAATAACTTGTACAAAAAATTTTGGACTGTTTTCTTAAGATTCCTATATAGAGAGTCACTGGGTTACACGGTATCAGTATTTTATGGTCCTTGATGTACGTCTCTAAAATTTCTTTCCAAAATGATGATAGCAGGTGAAAATGCCACCAGGAATGTCCAAGCGTACTAGTTTCATAGCACACTAATCAGAATGTCTGCTTTCATCATTCAGCAAACAAGTACTGTGCTAGAGTCCGAGGAGATGAAACAAAATCCTTGTTGCCGCTGAGCTTAGACTCCAGTGCAGGAAAGAGACCACGACATGGTAAATACCGTAATTAAGTATTTATAAGATGCTGTACGAGACAGGTGGGAGCATCTAATTCTGCTTGAAACTGCACAGAGGTAACATTCATACTGAAAGGGAAAGAATGAGTAACTCGCCAAGCATCGGGGAAGAAGAGGGGCTTCAAGCCTACTTATCTCTTTGACACGTGCACAACCGTCGAAGTGTGCAGCAGTGCGTCCTGTTCCTAGAACTGCATCCGTGAGGACGCATGGGGTCTGTTTGGGAGAGTGGCGGGAGAGGAGGCCCTTTAGAACCTGGTATTTTTATGATAAAATGCTTGGATTTCATCCTACAGGCCTGTGGTCCCCAATCCCCAGGCTGCAGAGCTTCGCCTTCTCCCGCCCCCATCGTCCGTGGAAAAATTATCTTCCATGAAACCAGCCCCTGGTGCCAAAAAGGTTGGGGACCACTGCTGTAGGCAATGGGAAGCTACAGAAACATTTTAAACAAAATAGTTTCATGATTCGCCTTCATTTACTTCTGATTATAGATTCTGATACAGATTTGCTTCTGGTATCTTTTTAGAAAGGTGAAGGCCACTGGCAGGAGTATGGAGAATGAATGGAGTGGGGTGGGCCCGAAGCAGATCTGGTTAGGAAGTTGTCTCCACATACCAGGTGAAACCTGCGGAGCTCTCAACTGTTGAGGTTACCATGGAGATGGAAAAGGGTAAAACAAAGGTACAACATCTAGGAGGTTGGGTGCGAGGGGAAAGAGAGGAATGGTTAAACCATTCAGCAAGCAAGCGAAGAAGGGTTAAGGAGGAAAATGTGCTTGACTTGGAAATGCAGAAGTTGAGTTTGTGCGGGGCAGACACCCGGTGGCACTGGGATATACGGTTTGCTGTTGGAGAACAATGTGGCGTAGCAGTGTACGTTTGGAGGTCAGTGTGTGACGGCAGCCGCAATTTTGACTACTCCCTGTTATGAATTATCCGGACATGTCGTTTGCCTACTTATCTCTTTGGGGCCTTAACATTTTTGTTATAAATTTGGGTGAGCTTGTTTTATATCATTGTTTGTCCTGTTAGCCAAAAACTAGAAGTCCCTTTAAACCTTCAGTTTCTATTTTAGTCCTTTTACATTGGGGGAAAATAAAGGTCTGATACATTAATGTTGTCTATGAGGACGATAAGCTGTGTGAGCTGCAGATACGGAGACAGAGGTAGGAAATAGCCATTAGTGTATATTCACCAAAAAAAGGCAGGAGGAATGAAGATGTATGGTACGCCACTTACACTCAGCCACAAAAGAAAACAGAATCGACATAGAATGACAGCGGTACAGGGAGAGGACCATCGGTGTTCTCGGCAAGTTGGATCATGTGTTCTCCATCAAGGGAGAGCGTATGATAAAGATGGGGGTTTACAGAGCGGTGAGAATCGTAGACAACAAAACGGACTGCGACCTGTCCCTCGGCCCCCTCCTTCTCTTGCAGCGTCTGTAGCTCCCAGGGCTGTGCCTCACCTTTCCTCTCCTGCTTTCCTCTGCTCCTGCAGTGGCTCCTGTGATGCGGAAGGTTAGGGCAATGGGAGGGAGGACCAGCGACCACTTGTATTTTCATAAAAGATTCTGTTATGGGCAAAGTTTGAATCTCTTTTTATGCTGCATTTAATATTCATTTAAATATATATGTATTAATTCAAAATAAAATTTTAATTATGTTTAGTGAACTTTCAGGTCAGACAAAATTACAAGATTTTAAAAAATATTTCAAACTTCTAGTTCCATTCAGTAAAAGTTGTTAAGACATAGCTCCGTCTCTGACATCGAGACATTCGCCAATCAAACAGGAACCAATTATTGACACATAGTAACGTGAATGAATCTCAGAAACCTAATAGTGGCAGAATGAAGCCAAGTACAAAACAATACATACATTATTCCCTGTATATGACATTAAAAAACAGACAAAAATAATTTATGGTAATGAAAATCAGAACTATGGTTTTGGGCGTGGGTGTGAGGGAAGGATGGTCAGGCGTGACTGTAACGGGGCACAGGGGAACTTCCTGGTTTGGTGGAAATGAACTATTTCTTATCGTGGGTGATGTTTGCACTCATGTATATACATTTGTGAAAATCATACAACCGACCATTTAGGTTTTGTTCATTTTATTGTATGTTAATTATATCTCAATAACAATTTAAAAAAACTATTTTACTAGATCATCTCAACACCATTGACTCTTAACCCTTTAGAATCTGTTCAATACTTATTGTGACATCCTCTGTTACTCCAGGTTTAGGACAGCATATGACTAAGAGCATTGGAGTCTGGGGTCAGACTGCCTGGGCTCAAATCCTGAGTCTGTTATTTACTTGCTTTATGATATTGGGCAAGTCGTTTTGTTTTTTAAAAATCACTTCTGTATTTCAGTTTCCCACCCACGAAATGAAGATTAGTAATACCTCTCTCATATAGTTGTTGTAACGATTACAACAATTATGTTTAAACACTTAGAATACTGCTAGGCAGGTCATAAGCCCAGTGTAAATGTTAATCAAAATCTCAGTGTACAGATCAATTATAAGGTAAAGGCAAAAGGTGATATGGATCGTTTTAAAAATCAGCATTTAATGTGAAATCTTTTCCCCTGCCACAAAGAAGGAATTTGTGGCTTTTTGAGTCTGCAACATCGTGTCACATGTGTTAAAAATTTGAATCTTGATCCAGTCTGCTATGACTCTGGTGCTGAATAAGTTACTCCAGTAGGAGGAGCCCTGACCAAGAGTTTTAGAAGCACAGACAAAAGGCCAGGCGCGCCAGTAGTCCCAGCTACTCAGGAGGCTGAGACTGGAGGATTGTTTGAGCCAGGGGGCGGGGTTCCAGGTTGCCACGCACGATGATCATGCCTGCGAATAGTGACTCTATTCCAGCCAGGGCAACAGAGTCAGACTCTGTCTTCAAAATAATAATAACCATAATAATTTTTTTTAAAAAAAGCCCAGACGCAGGGATTTGGGGGATCCAAACTTCCATGCCCTAGAATTTGTCCTTATTTTGACCCCTGTGTCATGGTAGGGAAATTAAATGCTACTATAACCTATATATTTTTTCTCCTTGGAAGAAAGACATTGGAATAAATGAATTTGGTTTGGATTTCAGACTTAATTTCCTCTAGAGAAATAATGTGTTTACATTGTATTGTCAAAAGAATATAATTTCCTAGTTTATAAACTTCTATATTTGGGGATTATAGGCTCTATATATTTTTTCTTCTTTTGACAACACTGTGTAAAACTTTACAAAGGCTTTCTTGGTCTTAGACCTCAAAGTTATCCTTATGTTTCCATAAGCCTTTTACTATACTAAAAAAAAATTAAAAAGCTACACAGAGACTGGAGATCCATGTTCTTCATCAGCAAGAGGCATTTTAAATAAGTTGAGTCATCACAGGGAAAAGATACAGAATTCTAGACTAAAATTAATATTTTCCAAATCAACCTCAATATCTTAATATGTGGACTATATATATATAGCTTTGTTCCTAAAGCTCACTGCATGGTGCTAGCATTAGGAGCTTTTATATTTTTGTCATTTATCTCATAGTTGCCCTTGAAGAGCTTGATTTAAAATCAAGTCAACAAAAGGGGACATGTCTCACTAATTTCAGGTTGCTAGGCAACTAGTCTACTCCACTGCATCTCTTCTATTGCTCAGGAGATGCAAAAAGGTTAGGAGAAAGTATGCACCATTTAAGACAAATATATATTGATTGATTTTTTTTCTAAAATAGAATAATTTCTAGGAAAATTATTTAATCTGTGGACTTTGTGTTGTCTTATTTTTCTAAGCCAACTTCCCATTCCTTCTTTCAGTCTTACTACAAAAAATAAAAGTAATATTTAGAATTCTACTTTAGGGAAATGAAAGAATGTCAATGTGTATCTTCTCTCTCATCCTCTGAAATTTTTTATATATAATCTAAGCTTTTCTTAAAACTGATATCAAAGACAAATATTTTTCTTACTGTCATACCAATTGACATTCATCATTGTGACTTTATGTGTTTAAGGTTGCAAGGCCAGAATTTTGGAAGCTGATAATTTCCTGTAGGATATCTTACATGCCTATAATTATATGTACTCAATTTATAATAATTCCTTTGGTATGAGATCTGAAAACTATTCAGAGATGTAAATTTGTCAACTTGTATTTTTACTTCTTAAAATAGTAATTTTAAAAACTAAAAATAATACTTATTATTAAAATAGCTAAAGATAGATATCCTTAACAAGTGTATCTCATCACTTTATTTAAAAGATCAAGGACTATCAAGGAAAAACCAGTCCATCTGCCTTTCAAGCTTGAACCTTTCTACCACATCTCACACCTCTGCCAAACAGTTGCCTGGTCTATTCTTTAATACCTCCAGTAAAACATGTAGTGTTTTAAGGTAGCTTTATCTAGTTCTTCCTTTACCTAAAATATGCTCAAAACAAATACTAGTTGACATGTAGAAACTTTCCCACTAATGTTTAGTGCTATTTTATTCAAAACTATTACAGCTTTTGCTATGGTTTAAATGTCCCCTTCTAAACTCATGTTGAAATTTAATTGCTACCGTTACCAGTGTTGAGAGGTGGCGCCTTTATGAGGTGATTAGGCCATGAGGGCAGAGCCCTCATCAACAGGTTAAGGCCATTGCCACAGGAGTAGGTTAGTTTTAGAGGGAGTGGGCCCCTGGTAAAAGAGTAAGTTTGGCCCCAATTCCTGCTCGTCTCAAAGTCTTGCTCACCATGCGATGCCTTCCACCTCCTGGCCTTCACCGTGGGATGACTCTTACCACATACTGGCACCACGCCCTTGGACTTCCCAGCTTCCAGAACTGTGAGCCACATAAACATTTTTTCTTTGTAAATTACCTCGTCTGTAGTATTCTGTTACAGCAGCAGAAAACGGACTACGACAGCGTTGATATGAACACCTAACTTATCCATCCATTCACTCAGCCATTCATCCACTGATTTATTTATTCATCCACTCAATTATCCATCACATATTTAATCACTACCTGCCACTGTACTAGGCACCAAAGATGGGATACGGTAGTAAACATGAGACTTGCTCTTTTTTCTCCTAAGATCAAAAACTTTTCTGATGCCTACTTAGAAGAATTTCAATGCTTTGAAATAGCTCAGCGCCTGTGTTAATATTGGCTGCATTTTTCAGAGACTTCCCAAAATGAAATTTATTTTGTATTCCCTTAGCAATCCCATGTAGATGTTTCTTGCTGGCAGTCTGCTTTCAGCTACAAGTAATTCAGTAACTCAGGTGCTTTCTAGCTCGTGGTTTTGTCCCCTGGGGCCTCCAGTTCTTTGCATCTAGCTGGCTGGCCAGGGAAGAGCGAATGTGGAGACACACACCCATTTCTTAACTGCCTTGGATGGAAATGAGACACATCACTTCCTCTTACATTCCAATTGCAAGCATCAGTCACATGGCTCCACCTAGCTGGAGGGGGTACTGGGAAACATATCCCTCACTGGGCAGAGACTTCCTAGTTACAACCCTATCATATAGAAGGGCTTATGTGATAACTGGCCATCTCTGCTACAATATTGAAAACTCTTGCATGATTTTGGAGCTGTGAGTAAAATCATTTCTATGGAGGTGAACCATTGCTGAGATTGCTTACTTTTGTGGTCTGGTACTTAAACAGTACTTAAATATTTAAATCTTTCAGAGATTCTCTTTATCTAGTTTTTATATAACAAAAATTATTTATTGAGTGTCTAATACGTGATTGTCATTGGAACAATGCTTAATTACAGTACAGAGGCATTACTTGACATTTGTAGCCATTGGTCCTATTGGCAAACATCACTTGCAGAGTCTGAAGTTTGCTGTTACAAAATCTAAGCTTTCTACTGAGTTGAACTGAAAATGGTTGACATTTACATAAAAATTAACAATTTAAAAAAATAGAAATTATAATGGTTTAAGCACATAGTCCTAATCAGAAGGCTTATTTTCCTAACAGTGTGTTGGTTCTAATGTATTTTCACTATGTTTTATCTGTTTTTTGACTTTCGATTTTCCAGAGCACTGATGATTTCTGTTAAACTTCATGAGTAACACCTTTATTACATTTTATTCTGGTATCTCTTTTTTAAGTTTTGTCTTGGGGCTTCAGTGTCTTCATTTGGCAAATAATGTCACTAATCCACAAAGACGTGGAAACACAAACACACAAAAAAAGGTCGTTGAAATCCTCAGAGCTAACTGTAAATTGGAACAGCTGGGGAGATTTTCTAAGTAAGAGGCAGCCCAACCTAAAATTTCTTAAGCAACAAGGGAATTTATCATCTCAGAGAACAAGATGTTTCAAGATTGTGAGGGTGTGTAGCATAGACACAGGTTGCCTATTTCTAAGGGTCAGTGACACGGGCCATTGCCATCTCTGCTCTTACGTCCCCACTTCAGGGCTGGCTCCTCTCGTGGTCACAAG
>CAUYSK010114379.1:0-85945 GCA_963575035.1 Avahi laniger
GCCGGGCATGGTGGCACATGCCTGTAGTCCCAGCTGCTCGGGAGGCTGAGGCAGTAGGATCACTTGAGCCCAGGAGTCTGAGGTTGCTGTGAGCTAGGCTGACGCCACGGCACTCACTCTAGCCAGGGCAACAAAGTGAGATTCTGTCTCAAAAAAAAAAAAAAATACCATCAGATTATTTAACTAGTTTGCACTTTGTTCTGTATTACTTACGCTCATTCTAATATTTTTATTATCGATATTTCAGTCATCTGAAATAATAGCTGAGAAGATAAATGTTGCCTCTACAATCAATTCTAAAATATAGGTATATAATAACATTCTTTTTTAATATGGTGCTTTTAAGGATTTGATCTTTTTTCTATATTTGAATGATATATATAACCTCAGTGCTCTTTAATTTCACAGAAATATGATCTTTCCAGTAAGTTGTATATTTCCTGAAGGCTTTTCTGTAGGTACCTAGTATGTCCTTGTTGACATGTCGAGCCCTTGTTTTTCTTCTTCAAGGTCTAACTCAATGATTCCTCCTTAGCATAGCCTTTCCTGGCCCTTCTCTTCACCCACTCCAAATTTAAACCTTCCCGCCTGTGCTTGTCAGCCCTTTGCACATAACTGTGCTATGAGCACTTGTAACATTGTGGGTTGTCTCTGTGTCTGTTTCCTGGGTATGTTGTGAGAGCCTTGCCCAGGTTAGAACTGTGTCACAGCCATCATTGTAATTCTCTCATCTAGCAATATTCCTGGCATACAGTAAGCACCAGATGCTTACTTTGAGTGAATGAATAATTAAATCCTTTGTTTACAACTTTAGTTGTTCCTCTCTCCTCTTAACCTTCAATGACTCCCCACTGTTTGCTCTATAGGATCACATTCAGACTCCTTAGCCACCTACCATTTAAGGCCCTTCACAATCAAACCCTAATTACTCTCCTTCCTGAACCTTCCACATCAGCAGGACTAGTCTGTACTCACTATTTCCTGCCTTCCCCCACTCTGTCCAAATCTTTGTAACAAGTCCCTTCAAGACCTAGTTCAAATCCTCTTTCTGTGTGTGTCATTCTTGGACCACTCTGGCCAACATTGTTCTCTCCTTTTCCAAATGTCTTTACTTGTTCTCTGATTTTTAATGATAAACTCACCATGGTGGCTTTCTGTTGTATTGAACTTTAAAATTTTTATGGTTAACTTTTGTCTTTTTCCTTCAAGTAGATTTCTTTTCAGGAAAGGGTCCTTGTCTTGTGCATTGTCTATCTCAACTGACACATTTCATGTTGTGGTCACTCAAGAAGTAGAGATTGTATCTGTTGGTGATGTTAGAGGGCATGGTCAACACCTTTTTCAGGCATATTGAGATGTACTCAAAAAGGTGCTCCCTCCTGTGTCTTGCACTCAGTATTTGTTTGCTAAGCACTTATTATGTGTCAGTCTTTGGTATATGTCACTCAGATTTTTTGGAGACTTAATATGTCAAATAAGCTATATTAAGGTGGGTTTTGCTTCTCTAAATTGCCTTTTATTTTTATATAATATTATCCTATATTGAAAAAACAAAATTTTGAAGTTTTTGTCTTAACAATGAAAAGATTATATGTTTCTGAAGCTGCAGAGTTGTGATGTTCAATATGGTAATCACTGGCCTTGTGGCCTATTTAAATAAATTCAGTTCCTTATTCATACTAGCTAGATTATAAAAGGTGAATGGCCACATATGACAAGTGACTATAGTATTAGGTAGATATAGAGCATCTTTGTCATTGTGGAAAGTTCCATTGGAACTCATATAGAGGACACCTGGGTCTAGTTATAAGTGAAATAGTAAAATTGTAGATGCTTACCTAAGCAAAATAACATAGCTTTATGGTTTCAAAGCACTTACATTAATATTTATTTAATCTAATAACTGTGAAATAGATAGTATGCTACCTTTCACAAAGAAGTTATAATTGAGAGAGTTGCAGTGAGGAATAAAAAGAGTTGGTAACTCTTAAAGGATATTGAAATATACTGTAAGTTCAGTTTCTGGTTCAGTCCTCCATATTGAAACAAACAAGTTATTTAGCAGTAAAAGGGGTGAATCTTGTTTTTTAAATACTCACATCACTTCTGATACCAAAAATGTGGGGTTTTCCCTCACATTAGGCATCTCCAACTCTCCAGACACCAGTTGGATGTCCTACAGTTCAATTCTGACACTAACTACATCAAAAAGACACTCATCACTGTGGGAGAGTCCAAGGGTCTTAGAAGTTCCTGTGTCAGGATCCAGGGACTAAACAAATGTTGTAACAAAAGATGAACTTGTCACCTTTGTCACTCAGAAAGTTACAAGGGTTTTAGAAGATACACCAGGAACTGGGGGCAGAGACCAACTATATATATTTCTTATTATTAAGCAAGTTGTATTTGATTAATGGATTATGGAGAAACCATTTGATGTATCAGAATGTGTGATATTATTCTTACCTTTACTTAAAATCAGGATTTTTAAAAAATTTCTATTGGGCGTATCTTTTGATCGTTTCAGTGGAATTCAGTGAATTCTAGTTAATAGCCATTGATTTCTGAGGCCCAGGACCGGGTGTGGAGAGGCGTACAGAAATGAACATGGCCTAGTCCCTTTGTTTCTAATGCCCTTGGTGTTATAATATCTTAGAAGTGACATTATAATAGCAAGTAAGCCTCGGAGATCCCAGAAATGTCATTACTGATTACAGAAAGACTTGATTGTCTTCATTTATGTAGCAACTTCAAGTCTGCCAGAGTCTTTTACTTTCCTTCACTTCACCTACATGCTCAGACCTTTCGGGGCAGCAAAGGTATAAAAGGTCTGTGATTCTGGGGATGAAAGAAGGAAAGCAATTGTTCTGAACATCTTTTGATTTGTAGTTTTGCTTCAGAAATTAAAATGAAAACCTGCCAGGTACACATTGAAATTTTGTTATGCAGAGTAAGATAATCCACATAAGAAATGTGATTCGTTTAGTATGTAGGATATTATCTTGCTTCATAACCACAGAAAGATCAAAGCAGAGTCCTCCCCCTCCCTTAATTTTTTTCTCCTTTAATGTTGACCCTGTAAGTTGCAAAAATTTTATCTGATTTTAAGATTTCCATAAACTAGCTTTAAAACACAAAATATGCTAAAGATACAATTTGAATTACTTTAAATGGATATATTTTAACATTTCATGCTTGGAACATTTACCGTAAGACAGAAATCTATGCCATAGCCTATAGTCTTAGTTTTACTGTTTTTAAAAAATTAGGCGATTGGTCCTCTTCATAGGGAAAGTATAGGTTGTAATGAGTGTGCAGGTCATTTCCCTTACTCTGTCTAACTCAATTTGATGGTAAAGACAGTAGAACTGATGTGATCAGGCTGAAGATAGTTTTTTATTCTACTTTTAAAAATTCATTTTATTTTTGACTTTTTAAATTTTTTTAATTGACAGGTAAAATTATATGTATTGTATACAGTATGAGCTTTTGAAGTCTAATATGTACAAATAGTGGAATAGTTAAATCTAGCTAATTAACACATGCATTATTTCACAGTTATCATTTTTGTGGTGAGAACACTTAACATCCACTCTCTTTACATTTTTTGAAGAATACGATATTAACTATAGTCACCATTCTTTACAATATAATTTCTTGAACTTACTCCTCCAATCTAACTGTAATTATATATCCTTTAACCAAAATCTTTCCATTGATTCACTTTAATTTTCACTTTTGTACTGAGCTGCTTAGAGCTTTTTGGAGCTGAAAAAGGGCTAAGGAAGAATGCATTTTCACTCTGTACCTTTTAGAAATCATTTCATGAGATATATTTAAATTTTTGTTCATGTATAAGATAAAATAATTTAGGTATGTTTAATTTTTCAATAATCAGAAGTGTTTAAATGCCTTTGTTAAGTTTAATGGGTATCTAAAAAAGAAATTACTTTTCAATGACTAGTTCTTTTCTTTGAAATAATGCTTAGTTCAGTAAATGGCAGTTAATAAAAGAAAGAAATTGTTCTGATTTTGTAACTGTGAATAAGATTGAAGAAATATTAAAACAGGCATTCACTGATATTTAGGTTGGATGCTACTGCTTTTGTCAAATCAGCTAGAAGAAGAGATGAATCTTGCTTCCAGTATGTCTTCTCTCATATGTGTGATGAGCCTCTGTTACTGCAGTGATGTGCACAATTTGAAATAAAGCACAATCCTTCATGTCAGCACTTGAAGGCTTTTTTTGACAATGAGCAAAATGTTAGACATTTCAGTGTGAATAGCTCTCATGATCCAGAAAATACTAGCAGACAATTTAATTGTTCTTGACTATAAAAATTAAATCTGATACTAAATTTAATCCAGGAATCTTATTCATGTTGGGTTTTCTCCCCATTTTAAACAAAAATCAAATTTGCATGCCTAAGCATCTACATTGATGTAACATTTAGAAGAAAATTCATGCTAAGTGATTTATAACCCATCCTCCTTACTCTCTGATGTCTATTAATTCTGTTCTTTGGCTTTCCTTACTCCATCCATGGCCATGCTCAAGTCTTTTCTCTCTTAAAAATGTTTTTTCCATCTAAACCCTGGCTTGGACCATGATTCTCTCTCCACTCCCCCTACCCCTCTCTGAGAGATTCCTTTATCCGTACAATCTATCCATAGTGCTTGTTGAGGAGGATCTTAGGCTGGTGGCCCAGCTGAAGGGTGGGACCAGTGTTTTAAAGCAACAAACATGCTGTTTTTAACTGAGAGTGTTCATAAAATGCAATACTGACAGAAATTCCAACTTGCAATGGGTTTTCACCATTGCTCTAAGAAAGACAGGAATTTTTGTCCTTCTCTCAGCAGTTTAAGGCTTTTGTTCTATAACAGAGATAGGAGAGAAAGATTCAGGCTGGATTTCTTGCCTTCCTACATTGGCTGCTCTTCCCGTCCCCCAGGCCATCATGAAGTGAGAGGCATTCTCAGGACTCTGGCCAGTCTTTCATATTATTACTAGGTCATTAAATATGAAATGTCCAATTTGGAATCGAAAATGTAGTTTATTATATCTCAAACAAACAGTGCAATTAATCAAAGTATGCACCTAAACTATCGACACAGTTTTGCTATCTTAATGGTAGCTTGTTTATACCAGCAGCAAAGAAGCCTGGAGAGTGACTGGCAATGAAATCGTGAAAGGTGTTTCCAACAGCTTATTGAGAATTGAATATTTTTCTTTGCAAGAAGTAGTCCAAGGCCTGAAAGAAGTGGTAGTCAGTTGATGCAAGGTCTGGTGAATATAGTGGATGACAGAGAGTTTCCAAGTCCAGCCTCTGTAGTTTGAGCAGCGTTATTTTTTGTGACAAGTGGTCTTGCAAGAGGATTAGCCTGTCTCTATTGACCAATCTCAGCTGCTTAATCGCAAGCGTCCTCATCATTTTGTCCAACTGGTTGCAATAGACATACATTGTAATCGATTAACCAGGTTTCATGAAGCCGTAGTACACAATACCAGCACTGGACCACCAAACTGACACCATTAGCTTTTTTTGGTGAATATTTGGTTTTAGATTCTTTCAGCACTTCATCTTTATCTAACCACTGTGGCAAACACTTGGCTATTGTCAAAAAGAATCCATTTTTCATCGCATGTAACAATATGGTGGTTCGCTTTTATGTTGTGACAGCAAAGAAAGGCAAGCTTCCAGATGATTTCTCTGCTGATGCTCATTTAATTCATTCCATCTATCCAGCTTCTTTACCTTGCTGATTTGTTTCAAATGGTCCAATATTATTGGAATAGTAACGTCAAGCCTTGCTGCTAATTCACGTGTACGTCGAGATGGATTCCCTTCCACTACAACTTTCAGCTCATCGTTATTGACCTTGGTCTTAGGTCACCCACATGGCTCATTTTCAATATTAAAGCCACCAGAATAGAACTTCTCAAGCCATTGATGTACTCTGCATTCATTAGCCACATCCTTCCCAAATATTTTGTCGATATTTTGAGCTCTCTGCACAGCATTGGTTCTATGACAGAACTCATGTTAAAAAATAACATGAATTTTTGACTTACCCATAGTTTCCCAAAAACTGCTCTAAAAAAACGTGTGAAAGATAATTACAAGCCAAAATATGCATTTGAAAGAATGAGGATTTACCTTTACAATAATAAAAAAACCCAAGAAGGTCCGGGCGTGGTGGCTCATGCCTATAATCCTAGCACTCTGGGAGACCGAGGCATCGCTTGAGGTCAGGAGTTCGAGACAAGCCTGAGCAAGAGCAAGACCCCATCTCCACTAAAAATATAAAGAAATTAGCTGGATAACTAAAAATATATAGAAAAAGTTAGCTGGACATGGTGGCGCATGCCTGTACTCTCAACTCCTCAGGAGGTTGAGGCAGGAGGATCGCTTGAGCCCAGGAATTGGAGGTTGCTGTGAGCTAGACTGACACCACAGCACTCTAGCCAGGGCAACAGAGTGAGACTCTGTCTCAAAAAAAAAAAAAAAAAAACCAAGAAGTGTCCAAGTGAAATGTCAGAGATATCAACTGTCAAACTTAGTGCTTAAGGAAATTGGACATTCCATACTTAATAACCCAAATAACATCTAGGGTGGTCCCTGTAGAAGAGCCTTCAAGTTGGTATGAATTCACCTCCTATCTGTGACCCTATGGGGATCTATATTTTCTAGCTTGCCCACATTTGGCATTTACCAATTTACTAAAAATTTTAACTCAGTTCTTACCAGCATCATCTGTCCTAGGTAAGCAGATCCTACCTTGGAGGTTCTTTCCTTTCCTTAGATCTCAGGTTAGTTGGGTATACTGAGACTTCAAGTCTCTGATGGGTTAAAGAAAATTATGAATTGGTAGATTAATTGGGTGGTGTTTTTTGTTCTTGTTATCATCAGGATAGGATCTCTGCTTTTTCATCCTTTCTACCAGAAGAAATGTTATGTACTTTTATATGTGCTTTGAAGAAGCTCATCATTCCCTTTAAAATGCCAAGAACCCCTGGTCCCACTTTTAAAATCCTTTTATTAGAGCTTTTTTTATTTTTTGATAACTCATGTGCTGTCTCCTCAGTAAATTGTGGACTTAACAGTCATGAAACTGACTTTATTCATTTTTTTGTCTTCAGCACCCAGCAGAGTGCCTGACACAGAGTGGGTGCCCAGTAAGTGTTGCCACCTATGTTGGGGAAGGTCAGAAGTGCCAGGGGTTTATGCCCCTAGGCACAGCCCTCAACCAGTAGCCTAGTTGTTTACCCTTCAGTGGGGACATCTTTGAGGTATGTTTTCTGGAGGCTCACAGAAGTCCCCAGTAGAAATAAGACCCATTTATTCCCAGCAGTAACTTAATCATTAGTGCACCCTGTATTGATTTCCCTGGCCTATTTCACCTGTCCACCTCCCAAATAAATTACTTGCACTCAAATCCTTGTCTTGGGGTCGAATTCTGGGGGAATCTCAACCCAATGCAGGCAGTTAAAATTCACATAAATATTCAGATGTTTGAAATAGTTCTGTATATTAGGGACAGTGCACAAAATAAAGGAGAATTGAGTGTGTACGTATTTTTTTTTTTTGAGAGGAGTTATAGTTTTCATCAGCTTTTCAAATGGTTCTTTTCCTCTCCCCTCCCTGAAAAGAGTTAGAATCCATTGCAATAAGGGAAAAGAAACATTCTTCTTTCTTTTTAACTTAAGACATTAGAGCAGCTATATCCCTTTCAGAGAACTGGTACACTGAATCTTTTTAGATGCGATTGGGAAATCGTTGGGGCATTGTAGGTACATGTGTGATCATATCTAAATAACGGGATTTTAAAAATATTTCAGGTTTACATTTATGTTACTGGTTATCATCATTCACATGCACAGTGAAAAATATGCTAAGATACCACATAATTCTTTCCTGTACTTTTGAATTGGGGGCTCATCCTCCAAAGACTTTAATTAAAACAAAATAGCCAGAGAACTGCCACTTTAAATTTAAGAATTCTCACTTTTAAAGTATTTTTATTTCTGATTATAAATATAATCTATGCAGAAAAATCTTTCCATGTAGAGAAGCCCCAAAGAAGAAGGTAAAACTCACCTATAGTTTACCTGCGTTCAAAGATGACCACTGTTGTTATTTTGTTGTATATGCTTCCAGGAGGTTTTTATTTTCTAAGCATCTGCATATATCAAAGTCTGTCTAGAAAGTGTCCAGCCATGTAATATGAAAAATAGAGACATTTATTAAAGAAGATATAAGGTACAAGAAACATTGTGCATAGGACAATGATGCCTCAGTCCCCTTCAAAGTAGGCACCTTGGGACCTCACACAGTACTCCCAGCATCTCTTAACCTCACCCGTACATGTTAAACATTCTCAGGTGCTCTGCTTATTGCAGGCCTTCCAGACGTGGATCACTTTCAACAGATTCTTGACCATCTTTGAAGTGTTCGTGCCACACTTTTATTTGCACTGCACTCATTGCATCGTCCCAGAAAGCCGCCTGAATCATCTGAATAGTTTCTGCTGAGGAATGTTCAAGCTTAACGCAAAATTTGATGATTTACTTGCTCAGTCATTTCGAATGTGACAGCCACACAGTACACATGCTCACTGAATGGCATCTAGCACCCCACTGACTAGTATGATGAGGTCATTTTTCACGCATGCGCATTACAGTCCGGTCCCCTTGGCTGCCAGCTTACCTCCATGTCGTGCAAACTGTTCTCGTTGTATTGACAATAGCTGGATACTTTCTGGATAGACCTCATATATTTAAAAGAATTGGGATCAATAATCATATTCTTACTTCACTAAATGCTCATCTTAAGTAAAGATTTGAAACATTTACATAGAATTCCATTGTGTAAGTGTTCTGTGATTTATTTAATCTATCCCTTGTAATTGGATGACCATTGTTAATGATTTATAAATAATGAAATTCATTTTCTAGCTTATGGCTGCCTTAAAGTTAAGCCACAGATATTATGACTACATTTATTTGAGGATAACACTGCTAATGAGGTTATTACTTGTAGAATCAAGAACTTTTAGACCAAGGAAAGATGTTAGAGATCACCATGTGCAGTCCCTTCCTTTTACAGGTGAAGAACCTGAGATCTGGAGACGTGGTCCCTCAGGTTCATACGCATGCTTGTATCAGAAGGCCTGGATGCTTTCCTCAGTGGTAGTATTCTGTGTCAGCAGCCTGGGGTCATCCTTTGTGGAAGCAATCTTTGCAGATTTGGTCTCCCAGGGTCCTGATGCATCTCGCCTTAGTGAATGTCAGATTGCTCTCTGCAGGCCACATCTTGCCTTTACTTCTTAAGGTAATCATTTTGCTGCTCCTGTGGTCACCTTGCCTTAGGCTACGTTAGAGGAGCTATTTGGGTGATGTGACTTTAGGTTGAGTAGCGAGAAACAGTGACAGATGTGCATCATCTTTGGAAACTGTCTTGCCAGTACCAATTTTGTCATCCAGTCTCCAAGGCATGTCTGTGTCTTAAAGCTGAGAAACAGTGTGACCTAAGTCTTGGCCTGAAGACTAAACCAGATACTATGTTAATATCCTAAAAATACTGTGCTGGTTACAAAAGGTATATTGATCTTATTGAGGATTAACATCTCCTTCTATCATTTCATTGATTAATTTTTGTATTTGATTTTAGGTTTTAGGTTTTGTGAATTCTTTTGGTCTTTGAAGTCTATATATATGTTTTTTAGGTTTTAGGGAAGAACTTTAAAAACTCATATACAAGTGTGATGAAATCCAGATGTTGCCCAGTTTTGACATTCAAATTCCATTAAAAATTGGAAGCAAAATATTTTGCATATTCAAAATGTACCATTTTCTAAAGAGTAGACACAAGATACACTGCTTTCCTAGATGACTTAACTGTTCGGTACAAGATGAATCAAGTAGTTGATCCCTAAATCAGTCATTCTCACTGAGTCATCAACATTCAAATGGCCTTCTTTATTTTTTGACTTATTTTGATGAAATAGTCTAACCTCAAAAAATCTTTCTGATTCATGTAAAATAGCTGGCCTTAGTATTGGTCTAGTGTGTGTTGTGATTGTGATGTAAGTAAACATAAGAACTAAACTAAACCCTCATAAGAACTAGACAAACCCTCAGGCTCTAGAAGTTTCACAGAAGAAACTGGTGAAGTAGTAATGAGTGATGCACTAAAGAAATTCGCATCAGGATTTGTCTTCTGTTGATACAACTCAAGCAGTTGCTTCAAGTATCATGTCTTACAGTGATTTAAATCTAAGAATTAAATTTAGAAGGGGGAAAGGCATATCCATGCTCCCTACAATCAAACCCTGCCATCATAGTATATTGGGGTACAAAATATTCAGTCCTGTGAAATATGGAATTGGATTCATTGCAAGGTTAATGAAGTCACTAAAAACAAGCCCGCATAGCTATTCAGCCACAGATTACAGGAGTCTGGATGTCAATTTGGTTGTAATTATTAATATATAATTTTTGTAGGGAGGACCCATTTCTTTTTATTGAGTGATTGATTTTTTTTTTTTTGAGATGAGTCTCAGCAAGTGCAAAGGCCTGAGGCAAAAGCATGGCTTGATGTGCTCAAGGAACAACCAGGACACTGCTGTGGCCAACGTGTAGAGAGGCAGGGGAGACTGTGGTGGGAGGTAGTGGGGTAGGAGTAGCGGAGAGGAGCTCCCATCATGTGTGGCCTCGTAGGTCATCTTTAGGACTTGACCTTTTGTTTGAAATGAGAAGCTATTAGAAGGTTCTGAGCCAAGGACTGGCATGGTCCAGTATGTTGCCCAGGCTGGTCTCCAAATCTTGGGCTCCAGCGATCCCCCTACCTCAGCCTTCCAAGTAGCTGGGATTACAGGCATGCACCACCACACCCAGCTTATATACATTTTTTATATTTGAATTCACATTGTCTAAATTTATGTAGTTGTGGAGCACTTATCACAAGTTTTTGCTGTCATTTATTCATTATATAAAGTCTTTCCTTCCTAGGTACCAGAGTTGTTCCTACCCCAAATTTGCTGGTCATCAAAAACAAATTCAGGACAGGAACCAGTTGGTGTTGTCTATTAGTTATTATATCAAAGTAAAGCAATAAAACTGAGCAGTAATTTCACTGCCAGAAATCTTAAGTGCTGGTTAGGTATCTCTGATTTAGAAACACTGACAATGGCCAAACCCTTAGGTCTGGAGTCTAAATCTGAGACCTCTTGGTTTAGGCAAAACCTGCTCTGAACCCTTGGATGTCTGCATGCGTAGTGCTATGCCTGACAGTTAAGACACACATGGGAGCAAAATGCACTCTAAGTTTTAATCTATAGTCTTCCTTCCATTACATGTACTAAGCAGAAGAAGAAAACTTGTTGACAGCAGTAGATGGTGGGCCCAGCTGTTTCAAGGCCACAGGAACTTGGGGCAAGGTACCATGTTTCCCATCAGCCAATCTAGCTGGGAATATAGGACTTCCCCCAACCCCCAAATTTGAAAAACAAGAAATGATCTAGGCCAACTCAGTTGGAGGTGTGCTTTTCGTAAATAAGGAATTGGAAGAAAACCATGCCAAAATGAATGAACTACTTCACTGTAGCAAAAGTGCCAGCTCTTACACCATTGAAATATTAATTATGGCCTGACTTCTCAGGAAGTCAAACAGCAAGGGATAGACCTTGAAAGAAGACTGAAGTATCAGTCTTAAGGCAAGATTCCCTGAAATGCTGTTGTCATATCCATCAACTGGGATTAGGCTGAGGTCCAATTTCCTGGCAACAATTTCCTGATTTATAAATTGGCTAAAGCCGGGAGTGGTGGCTTGTAACTGTAGTCCCTGCTACTTGGGAGGCTGAGGCAGGAGGATCCTACTTGAACCCAGAGGCATGCAAAGCCATAGTGCTCCATGACTGCACCTGTGAATAGCCATTGCTCTCCAGCCTGGACAACGGAGTGAGACCCCGACTCTTAAAAAGAAAAAAATGGCTAAAGCCTCAAGCTAAGCTGTAGGGACCAGCTTTTGATGTATGCAAATAAATAGGTTGATTGCCATAATAATGCTTCCTATGTATAACTGATGAGACAGGGACAGAGTTTATTCCCTCAGCTCTTATGTTCTAAAGAGAAATTTCTAGTTCAGGCTAAAAACATTTTCAGTGTCCTAAAATAGACTGGCACAGGTTAGAGATCTTAAATTTGTAGTTTCGTTTTTGAAAGGGTGTGGTTTGAAACTTAATATTAACCCCATGTTAGCTATAAGATGTGAAGCTGTGAAATAGGAGTTATAGCTTTATCCCAGATTATGAAGACATCATGATTTAGATTATTTCTTTTGTATTTGGGGAAGAGTCCAGAAAAATTACCTCTGCACCTTAAAAGTAATTGCATTACATTAAGTTGTATGTTTTGCTTCTCCCAGTCAGTGAGGTAGAATCTTGTAGGATGGAGTAACTCACAAGGAGACAACATGCCATGACTTTGATTTTCAAAGTTTAATAAGCACTATGGACTATGCCAACAGTAGTATTCTTTAAATTCTTGTGCTAAAAGACATTAACATATTTTAATGGTGCTGTACCAGTCAAGATAGATGGGATCGTTAGCAAGCCTGGCGCTGCTACCTGCCCACCGCTCTACCCTTGGCAATAGCTCACCCTCTATTAAATAGCTTTCTAAATATTTTGATAGAATCATCTAAGTTATTGATGGTGTCTTAAACCTTAATCAACATGGTGAAGCACAAACAAAATGTGAATTATTTACATAATATTTTGGTAGTTATTAAAAAAATAATTTGAACTTCTGTAAAAGAAACTGATGATCACTAATGATAATGGAACTTTTTCTCTAGGGTTTTTGTGGCATATTTCAAATATGGAGAAGTACAGAGAATAATGTACTCAGTGCCCATGAAACTTAGTCAAATTTTAAAAATCTTGTTTGCTAAACTTCCTTAAGGTTCCTGAAGTTGGTGTTTTTCCTTTTTATTATGTTTTTATTTTTACTACATATCTATATTTCTATAAACACAGGCTTTCAGATGCCGAAAAGCTTAGTTGCAATTATGATTTCCTATCACTTTTTCCCCAGTATTAGAGTTAGTAAGTCCCACGCTCTAAGTACTTCGGTGGAAGGGATTTGTTCCCATTCCTTTTCTGGGCTGGACAGTGAAGCCAGCATTCTCCAGGAGGTTTCTATTATTTTTATTTTTCCATTAGTTGGAGTTACTTAAAGCAGGACTATTTTTTTTCCAGCCTTTTTTTTTTTTTTTAGCTCTCCAACAATTTAGATATTAAACAATAGCTATCTTTTAAATTCAGCATTTAATATTTTAATTTTATTTTTAACTTTTAAATTTTACATTTTTAAATCTTATTCTCCTTGATATATTCTTATTAGGCTTTTCTAGGCAGATTGTCATTTTTGTACTTAAAATGAAAATCATGATGTCTTCCTCTATTTGGAAGAGAGTTCAACTAATAGTAACTGTATTAAGGGAGAAAAGCTTTGTTAACCTGCAACACATGCTAATTCTATTCTCTGTCATTGATGGCAGGTGAATAAGAGTATATAAGTATTACTTTTGGTTTATTCTTTAGTCTCTGACTTACTGTATGACCTAGACAAGCAATCCTTTTTTGAGTCATGGAATGGAAATTTATTTCTAAAGCATTTATGATTCCTCTGTTTACTTGACTTATTGAAGGCCAGGGCTTGCTCATAACTTGGCTTCACACTTGTGCTTCTGCTATAGCATCAATTAGGGCTGCCCATGTGGCTTAAATCTTTGTATCTGTAGTTGGCTGGGCAGGATATCAGAAAGAGGGGAGACTCAGTCTTTTCAAACCTTGGCTCCAACTGCTCCGGCTTCACAGAGAGAGCCAAATTATAGACCTATCCCCTCCCTCTAGGTCAGGAGTATATGCCTGTCCTTTTCTGCTCAGAAGTCAGTGCCAGCTCAGAGGCTTTAATGACTTCTGTTGAATGGTTCCATTCTTCTAAATTTTAAGAATCTAGCAACTCTTAAAATTTGCCTCCTATATAGAATTCTTGTTTACAGATACCTGTTTATAGAAAAACCATTTACTAAAATGGCCAGTATTTCTTTGAGAGGGGAAAAAAAAACATCCTCAAGATATTTAAAGAAAAGTTATAAAAATAGGAAA
This sequence comes from Avahi laniger, assembly GCA_963575035.1. Lineage (NCBI taxonomy): Eukaryota > Metazoa > Chordata > Mammalia > Primates > Indriidae > Avahi > Avahi laniger. The sequence goes on from CAUYSK010114379.1 coordinate 14,173, forward strand.
CTAACAAAAAATTAAAACCAAGAATTGACGTGTTTTTTAAAATTGAGATATAATCCACATACCATAAATTCACTCTTTTAAAAAGTATGGTTCAGTGGTTTTTAGTACATTTACAAATTGTGCAACCATCATCTTAATTCCAGAACATTTCATCATCCCCAAAATAAACCCATTAAGCTGTCATTTATTCTTTTCCTTTCCCCCAGCACCTGACAACTGCCAATCTACTTTCTGTCTTTATGGATTTGTCTAGTCTGGACATTTCATATATTAGTAAACAGAATCATGGAGTATGTGGTCCTTTGTGTCTTTTACTTAGCATGATGTTTTTGAGAATTCATCGTGTTGCAGCATGAATCAGTATTTCATTTCTTATGCTTGAATAATATTCCATTGCATGGATATACCACATTTGTTTATCCATTCATCAGGTTCGGGCATTTGGGTTGTTTCCATTTTGGGCTATCATGAATAATGATGCTGTAAACATTTGTGTACGTTTTTGTGTGAACATATGTTTTCTGTTCTTCTGGTTGTATACCTAGGAGCGGAGTTGCTGGGTCATGTGGAAACTCTATGTTTAACTTCTTGAGAAACTGCTGAACTACTTCCAAAACAGCTGCATGATTTTTACTTTCCAACAAGCAAAGTATGAGGGTTCCAGTCCTCCACATTCTCACCAACACTTGTTACTGTCTTTGTTTAATTACACCTTTCCTAGCAAGTGTGAAGTGATATCTCCTGGTAGTTTTTATTTACATTTCCCTAATGACTAGAGACATTTGAGCATTTTTTCATGTGCTTATTGGCCATTTGTGTATCTTCTTTGGAGAAATGTCTGTTCAAATCCTTTGCCCATTTTTAGTTGGCTTATTTCAAGTGCCGTTACAAGTACTGTGATTACTTTCGGAGGGAGAATTTTACAGCATTGAATGATAATGTATAAGCAATGTATGTGGAGAATTGACTGCCACATAACAGATAAAAACAGCAAAACTGGTTACACAAATGAACATTTTCCACCCATATGTATTATTGAAATGGTGCCAAATTAGCTTATAACTTTAGTGTCAGGTTTTAAAACCTTGTTAATGTTAGTGATATTTTACTATATTCTACTTTGAATAATACTGGTAAACTTTATAGAGTTGACAACTGTGATCTGTCATGTCATAATTATGCATTGGTCCTAATATATATCCACTAGTCACATGTGGCTATTAAAATTTATATTAATTAAAATAAAAGGTTCAATTCCTCAGTCACACTAGCCACATTTCAGGTGCTCAGTAGCCATGCGTGGCTAGCGCCTGCAATATAGGAAGATGCAAAGTGTGATCTGGACTTATTTTATTCCGAAGTTTCTTACTCTAAGGAAAACATCAGTGTAAGTTTTAATTTTTTTTAATCCAAGTTAATTTAGAGCCTTCTAATTTGAAATAGAAACTTCAGAGAAAGTACAAATTACTTTATTGTATGGAAGTATACCTGTACATGTTATTCCTATTGACGTCCTTCACTCCTGTGCATTTCATATGTCTTTGATATTTATGGCAACCTTCTTAACATCTCTGATGTAATTTGTAATGTAAGGTTTTTGTTCTTAGTGCTGCTGTTGTTTTCCCCAAAGGGGTCAGATTGACTTCTCTCTTTAATACTCTATAACCCTTCCGAAATTTTTTGGAATTTTACTTGCAGATAACAGTGCAAAGGGAGAGAATTGAATTCCAAGCTTGTGGTACAGTGGTTCTTAGTCTACACACAGGCCAATTGGCTATTTTTAAAGTAGCTTTTCCCCCTCCAGTGTGGAAATATTGAATATTTGTGGCTAGGTCCTGAAATTTAAACATCATAAGTAATCATTTGGCCCATCTCTAAGTCATAAGCAGCTGTCTGTTCATTAGTGTGTCCTTACAAAAATCAGTGTTTTGAGTTGGGAAAGTTGAGATAAGGCTTAGGAACCTATGATTATTTTTACTCATCTTTTTTGTTTGTCCCATTCTCATAGTGGCATTTTCGTCTTCAATTACTTGTTCTAGTCTTTGTTAATACATTTTTTTCCAAAGGCTCCCCCCAGTTTTCTAATGCCATTCTAGGAAGTCTTCTTTCTTTCTCTACTTTTTCCTTTCTGTGTTACAATAAACAGATTGCTCTTTGTCATGCATTTTTTTGTTTTGTTTTTATCATATTGTCATTTTCTTAAATTTTGTCCTTTCCTTTTGTCCTTTTATTGTTGAGATTTGGGTCTTAACTTGCAGTACATAAACCCTATTCATTTCATAAATTTCATGAGCCATTAATGAATGACTGGATATTAATTAACTCTAGCTAGGTATTAGTGATAAAATAGGTAATATAGTATTATAGAGATTATCAGTATGACAGGTTGAAAAACAAGTACTTTTTCTGTGCATTAAATGGTGTTTGGGGCACTTATTATCTGGACAAGTGATTTTTCTATTTTTTTCTTTTACTAATGCTATTTTGAAACTTTTTAAACCCCTACCATTAAAAACCACACTAAGGCAAATAATTTTTACTAAAATTAATTATTACTTTTTAACTCTTGAATTTATTAACATCTTATTAAAACCAAATGAATTTGGGATTATGTTCTACTCTAAGGAAATATGCAGGTAAAATTAGGAGATTAGCAGATAACATATAATTTGAAAGGTATTGTGCTTCATCACAGTTCTGCAAAGTATTTTAAAAACTGCCAGCAAAAACCATTGTCAGCTGATTTGAGTTTTCTTTTCCATTTGTTTCCAGGCTTACTAGTGAATATGTACAGCGTGCGTGTGTGAGCATTAAAAGTAAGCGTAAGAAGAACGTGAATAGTTGCACATTTTTCAAAGCCTCTTGAATCTGAGTTAACTTATTGTCAATTCTACTTGTCCTTGAGAACTGAAGCATTGAGGTTCTCTGTTCATTGCTGTCCTGATTTGGTGCGTGGGTTAGAGATGTTTATGGTTCAAGGTTAACATTTCTCCTTAATATATGCATCTTCGCGGTCTATTCTCAGGGAGATTTTCTCCTTTATTTGCACACTCTGAACTCTTAATGACTCATCTGCCTGGTTTCCGTTAGATATATATGTATTAATAGGTACCTTTGTCAAAGAGGGCCTTACCTAGTGAGGCCTCTGGCATATATCCTATGATAAAGATGGTGACAATTGACCTTTAGAAAGATGTAATAAATGGACTCTCTTTCCTTATAAGTCAGTTGTTAGGCATAAACCTGTTCTTTTCAGATATGGTTACAGATAAGTGTGGTAAACAGAAGACTACCTGGTTCTATAAATACTGAAAACTACTAATAAGTGGAGTGTGAGCAGAGCCCCATATGCACTTGTTAGAAGGGACTGCTTACAGTAGGAAAATTTCTACAGGTGACAATCATAATAAACAATACTAGGATTTTGTTACTGTAAGCCATCTTCTAGTCTAGCATGCTCATGTCTAATCTCACCCAGTTGTCCCCAGGTGCCAGATCTTTGAAAAAAGAAAAAAGCCATTTGATTAGGTCACTTCCCTAATTAAGTGATTTACTGCTGCTCTGTGATCAAAACTGAAAGCTTGACTATAGCCTTCAAGGCTTTATGCGACCCACCTTCCTCTATGAGCAGAAGTTCCCAAATGACAGTCTGGTCTATACACAGATTTCCAGCTTCTCTTGAAGTAGTAGCCATTGTTTATTGAGTACTTACTATATGGCAGGCTCTATTCCACACATTTTATGTGAATTAACTCATTTAGTCACAACAACCCTGCCAGCCCAGCATTATTGGCCCTGTTTTACACATGAGAACACAGAAACACAGTTAAGTAAGTCATCCGGAGATAGATAGCCAGGCAGTGACAGCACTGGGATTTCATCTAGCCCTCTTCATCGGAGACCCCATGTCTTAGTCGTCCACCATACTACCTAAGCTAGGTTCCATGTAACCCATAGCATCACTGTTTATAATTTCACATTTTTGTGGGATTATTTGAAGTCTATCCACAGTCCATGAACTGTGTCATTGCATTTTTAGGGCCCGTTACAAGGATCTGACGTGTACTAGGTGGTCAGTGCGGATTTGTTGAATGAATGAACAAAAGTGATTTGATGTGATCCGTCACTGAGCTTAAACGTGAGAGCAGGGTTTCTTTTATAAGCAAAGCATTTAACCCTTTAGTTCACTATCATCTGTAAAACGAGAGAATGATACTTAAATTTCTATATGCATGTTGGATTCTAATACAAGAAAACATGTAACTTCATAATAGCTAAAAACCTGTTTTTGTAGTTTTGATCATGGGTATGAGAATAGGCATTAATTAGCTTATGTTCAGTAACATCCATCTTTAATGTCAATAATTAAAATACCTTGGCATATGTCATCTAATTGAGGTTATGCTTACAGAAAATTATTATTTTATTTAAAAAGTTTTAAACAGCAGTTATATTTGTTACAAAACAGAAACACACTTCCTGATTTTGGCCACACTGAATTTTTTTTTTATTTCTAATTAAATCCATATAATCATTAATAGTAGTATTTAAACGAAAAGAATTACAGAAATGGAATTTGATAAGAACAATTGGATTTTATAACATTATGTAATTTATAATTGTGGCACAATCATTTCGAAGATACTTGGCAGCTCAATTTCTAAATTCTTTTGTGATACACTATAATTAAACTAGTTCCTTCCTATTTGAATATATGTAGATATGATATAAGAAGAAAATTTTATTGTATTAAATTGTGTGAAGTATGGAGACAATATTAATTGTGTCAGGCAAAGTAGAATTTTTTCCTTTAAGATTATCATTGGAGTAATAAATCATAGTGAAGTGAAGAAATTTAAACAGAATATGACTGAACATTTTTCACCATATCAAATCTAATGAGTTTTTGGGAAAGCCGGTGGTTTGGTGGCAGTGTGGAACTGAGTTTTATGTGAAATTGAAGACTTAAAGGACAAAGTTCTGAGGGACTATGTGACCTGTAAGACCTGCAGATATCATCCAGCTTTGTGAGCAGTGCTTCGGTTTGCTGAGTTGTGGAAGGTCAAGTAGTGTGTGGCGGTAGTGCAGGGGTGTTCAGAACAGAGTGACCTATATTCCAAATCCAGCTCCTCCAAACTATAAGGCAGGGAAAGAACTAAATAAGGCATAATAAATTAGTCCCTGCTACATGGGAAACTGAATTTGGGAAGCAGTCTAGAAGGATATTTGAAAAACGTCCTGATGTGTATCACTAGCAACAGGCCCTTGTCCTGAAGTATAGAATAATGGAGACTGAAAGTCATTCTGCTTTGCTCGGGATAGTCCATCTTGAGCAAGGGCAGCTCAAGGCTGGATTACAGTCCTTGTAGGTTGAGGAAAACTGTTCAGGTACTGACTATTTTCGTGTGGTTATGCATTCAGAGAATGGTTAGGGTCAGAATTACGGTAACATTTTAAACACAAAGGAAAGTATCTTCCATGTATCTTCATAGCTCTGTAATTGTTCCCAGCTGTATGATACATTCCATATGAAATATTACATCAGCATTCTTATATAAAGTATACTTATAAGCAGGGATGGGACAGAGAAGTAAGTGGCCAGAATATGAAGTTTGTCGCACTATGATTCCACATGTAGTAGTGTTTTCCACACTGGCCTGTCAGCTTTGTGTGATAGTTAAAAGCAACTTGAAGAGACTTAAGGCCATACACAGGATGTTTTTTTAGTGGCACCAAGGCATTTTTTAAAAGCACATTTGTATGAAATATACAGGGATCCTCTATATTTTCTCATTTACCAGTTTTCTTCACCATAATCTTTGGAAGTAGATAATATTATAATCATTATGTGTGTTTCACACATAAGAAAATGGTAAAAGAAATCTGTGACTTGCCCTAGGATCTTGCAAATAGAGTAATGAGTAATTTAATCAGAATCCAGGTCTCTGTTTCCTGATGTAAAAAGAAAAGGCCTCTGACCACACACTGTTGCTCTGAGTCAATGTGGGAGATATCATATGTATAAAGTACCCATGAGTTTGAAGTTTTGGTTTGTTTGGGTATAATGTTTATATGATTATTCAAGTTAAATTTAGATAGACTTGTGCTGAAAGAACTTGAAGTAAAAATAGTTTCTGCAAATGCTATTCCACACTTTTCTTTGCACCATTTTGAATGCTGAGTAAGAGCATCGTGCTATACGGCTGCCCAGCACAGTCCTAGCTCATAGGGACTGGTTGTTGAATGAATAACAAAGATTTGGCAGGGGTTTGTATTTTATAAGAGAAGTTCTTTTGGGAATAAATATGGTGATGAACTATAACATGTAAAATAAGTTTAGAAAACTCCTGAGATGTGCCTAAATCATAAATGAAAATATTGATTTGTTTCTTCAGTTGTAGAATTGTTCGTTTCTGAATTCATTCCACAAAATCAAACCATATTCTAGGTAAACCCTAAATTTTTTTTCAATTTATTCCTTCTATATCCACAAATTTATTACTGCCACCTACTAAATTATTTATAACCATTGTGTGATCTGATTTCTTTACACACTTGCTGCAAATTGTTTCACATTGTTATGAAACCAAATTATTACAAAATTGAGGGAGAGGGGTATAAAGATGCAGGGTGGGATGTGAAAATTTGATTTAACAAATATTTGTTGAGCCTACTGTGTGCTAGGGGCATCCTCTCCTTTAGCACTTCCTAACACACCTTTTCCCTGTTGGAGTTCCTTGACCTTCTCTTTAGTACTTTATTTCTTTCAGAGATGACTCTTCATTTGTTCTTATTTTGACTACTGAGGCATTCCCAGAGATGGTGCCCTGCTGAATTCCCATATATACCATGTACTCTTTCCTTACTTTTTAAAATACCACTTATATTGTCCTACCACCTCTAAATAATGTGGAGGAGCATTCACAAAGAAGAGATCATCACCAGCTTGCTCTTGACTGTGTTTGGGGCTCACTGCCTCACTTATGTCCAGGTACCCATTTGCCAGTACTGATGTGGTAGGTTGGCAGCTTTATAATACTTCCAGGGATCCCAACACCTGGAACTCAAGCCTTTGTGCAATCCCTTTCCCCTTGAGCATGACCTGAATTTATTATTCATGTCTAGTGAATAGAATATTCCTTAGGGTGATGGTCTCACTTCTAAGAATAGCAGTGTTATCAATATCTTGATCTTATCAGTGATTATCAGTGTTATTAATGATTCTTGATGGCTTTCTGGTAAAAGAGCTCCTAAGTCAGGGAAAGGATGAAGCCTATGAGTGTTTAAAAAGAGCTGTCCTGTGAGTGCCTAGAGACAGATAGGAATAGGTGAGCAAGGCAATGTGCCTTCAAAGGAAGGTGTGTCTTCAGGTGTACTAACTACCTTAGTGGCCTTGGGGAAGGCATTACATCTCTCTGAGCCATTATTTTCTCATCTCTTCAATGGATGTAGTTAAACTTGATGATTTTGATAAATCTCTTCAACTCACATTCTCTACATCTGGAAATCTAATATTTTGCATTTTGATAAGGAGGCTTTATTTAAAACACAAAAAACTCATTCAGGTACTTTGAAATTTTTTTCCTTCAGAAACCATATATTGTAGGTATGAAATTTATGTAACATCTTAAATCTTTTGATACCATTTCTCTAAGTATTATCCAGGCTTCCCTTTTTTAATTGCTATTTATAGTAACTTCCTAGAGTTTTGCTTTTTATAGTAATGAAGGCAGTTTTAATGTGGGCAAACTATCTTAATCTTTTTGAGTTTGTGTCCCTGACAAAGAGATTTCTAAAGCTAAAACCTCTCTCAATAACCCTTTTCAGAATTACTTACTAGGGGAAAATGATTGTGCTGCATGAATTTTGTTCCTCCTGTGGAGGTGGTATAGCATGCCTGAAACTGTCTTCTACACCCTAAAACGTTCCACTTACCTAATAGTGGCACTCTGAAGGCCGATGTGGTCTTCCCTGACTCTTCTGCCCTCCACACTGTCTTAGCTGGCTGCAGGCAGGTACATTTTTGCTAAAGGGAAACTTACTTTTGCTGAGGCTCTTGCCACTCTGATCCAAAGATTTATTTATTAACCTTTTCGGAGTCATAATATCAGAAATTAAATTCTACTCACTTGCCTCTTTTGAGCTAGATGTCATTTAAGTTGTTTACAAAGTTTTCTTGCCATTTGGAGTCAGTACAAATCATTTTTGAAGCTGTGTTTATCAAATAAGTCAAAAGCATGTACATTAAAAAACATAATTATGTCCAGCGAAACTTTAACAGTGTCTAGTGGAGGACCTTAAGGTGAGGGGAGTCTGGATTCCTCAGATCTGGCTGTAGCGTGATGAACTCAAGACCCAAAGCAGAGCATTCTCTCATGCCAACCTTGACAAAACAACTAACAATGTGAAAATTTTTTCTTCAGCTATTGGTCACTATTAATAAAACAATTAGAGGAAGTCTTAATCTCACACTGTCTTTTAAAATAGAGATACAAATTAGATTCTAGGTAAAACAGTAAGATTTACTTAAAATATTTTTATTCAATTTAAGGGTGTGTAAGTCATTAATACTAAATGATATCTACCTAGAAATTCCTGAAGGGTGAATTTGGGATATTTGTAGCCAAAATATGTAAATTTAGCTTATAAATAGTTATTGTGCCAGCAGATGGGTCTGTGCAAATGTGAACATATTGATGTAAGGGGATTTAGGGCTTTTTTTGTCTGTCTTTCTTGTCCTGCTAGGCTTCTGGTACCTCTCTGATAACAGACCTGGTCACCAAATTGAATTTAAAACACTTCCTCTGAAGAGGGAAAGCAAATGTGATACCCACAAGCACAAACATATTTGCTAGAATTTTTTGAGGTAGTGAAAAGATGCCTGGTAACGTAGATGTATTTTTCTTAGACTTTTGAAAAGCCTATAACAAATTTCCACTTTTAATATCAGTTTTTTAAAAATGCTGTTGGGTTTTAAATGGTGAGAATAGCTAATTTGTCATAGATGATTGACATTTGGAAATGGGAAATACAAAGTTGGGATAAGCAGGCATTTTTCTCAGGAGGAAGCACAAATAGGGTTCCTCGGGCGTCAGTGGGGACAATGATTTCAAACATCCATGTGAACTGTCTTGAGGGCAAGGTTTTCAATAGTGAACACCTTGGAAGACTGACCTGATGGTCTCCTGTTTGTTCTCTTTGTCTCTGGGTTCTCCCTGTTTTGTTCACAATGCTAGTATTTATTCTGTAGACATTTTTTAGCTGTACTTTAGGGAGAGTTGAGAGTTCCTGTATTTCAGTTGATGGCCCTTTTCAGGGGCCGGCTAATATTTTCATAATTCCTTTCATCCCATGCCCTACCCCTGCCTCCCCCTGCCATGGGTGCTTACTCCAATATGTTCAGTGTTTCTCTTTTTGTTTGCTATGCACTCTTCATGATATGTATTTTGTATTATTATATTATTATATAAATGTGCTCATTCAGTTAATATTTTTCATTCAGCATTTATTTTAAAGATCCGTCCCCAATGGTGGTAACATTAGCTTATTCATTCTAACCATAGTTGAGTATTTCATGATATATATCCATCCAATTTTACCTCTCTTCTCATTCTGTGGTGGGTATTTAGATAGTTTCTACCTCCCTACCATCATAAAGAAGGCTGCGTGTCTCCTTGGGACCAGTGTGACAGTTTGTTGGGAAGCATGTGTGCCTAGCGCCGGAATGGCTAGGTTGTAGACTGTGAGTGCTCTCTCCTGGCTGTGCTGTGCTGACGCGCTCTAGAGTGGTGCGTCCGTCTGTATCCCCACACCCACCAACACCCGGCATGGTCCAGCTTTCTAATTTTTGCCAGTCTGCCAGATATAAATCGTCTCATTTTCAGTTTGTGTTTCTCTGATACTTACGATCTTGATCATCTCTTCCATCTGCTTGTTATCTTTTTTGGGTGTCCTCTTCTATAAATTTCTTCTCCATAGCTTTATGCCCATTTTTCTATGGAGGTTCCCATCTTTCCTACATTGATTTTTGGGACATCTTTGTATTCTGGATATTTGTCCCTTATTAGGGCATTATAAAAATTTTTTAATATCTCATCTGCCTGTAAACATTATCTATTAAACAAGAACCCTTAAATGTGCTATCAGAATCATCGCTTTTCTTTTCCCGGCCCTATGGATTGTAGGTTTTGTTTAAGTCCTTCTCTACCCCTTGTTCTCAGAAATATTCTTCAACATGTTTTTTTTAACTTTATAATTTTACCTTCCACAGTTCTGCTCTCTTCCACCTGGAAGCTCCATTACATTCTTACCTTGATCAAAAGTCTGCACGTGGCCCCCACTGCCCCAGCGCAGCCCGAGGGTGGCTCATGCAGTCCCTGCAGATGTGCCTCCCACCTGTCCCCTGTCCCCCTGTACCCTGTTGGGACGTGCCCGCACTGCCTCGTATTCCCCCTTTGTACTCCCAGGACGCTGAATTTGACGGCTTCTAAAAACATTCTCTAACAGAAAAATGAACATTGTGACATAATTCAAAAGATATTTTCCCTACTTAAACCATTTAAAAACCTATAAAGAGGTATTTCTTTTGTTAGTTTTTAAATGGAGATACTTCTATTTAAATTATAAAGGTAGCACATTCCCATCGTTTCAACAGTTAAACAATACAGAAACATGCAAAGTAGGAAATGAAAAATTCTGAACCTCAACCCTTTCATACATTTTTTTTCTCCTTACATAGAATCATGCAGGTGGGAGTTGGGGGGAGAGAGAATGTCAAAAATCCCAATGCCCAGGCCTCGCCCCAGACCAAATAAACCAGAATCGCTGGAGTGGGCCCCAGGCATTGATATTTTTAATAATTCCCTAAGTGATTCTGATATGCAGCCAAGGTTAGTAATAACTGGCTCTTACAACACTTTAAAAAAATAAAAATGGGTCATATGCCAAACATATTGTTTAGCATCTTGCTTTTCCCCCTAAGTACTTGCTAAGTGATACTTAAAATCCTACAATTTCAGTGTAATGAAAAATTCCATTTGTTTTGAAAATGTTATCAAGCATGCATGCCCCGTTATTCAATTTGACTGGCATTCTAGAGTAATTGTTTTAAAGTAATTAAGTATTCTTTTGAATACTTAATGAATAATGGTAACTTTTGACTTACATATTGGTAGTAATATAAAATTCTTCCCTTTTTTATATTAGTATTCATAGTCTGTCGAAATTGATAATGGTGGCCAGAGTCCTTGTGGGTACTTTGTTTCTTTAATACCAAATGGCAGAATATAGTCAGATACTCAGTAGGAACTTCGATCTGTAAAACTTAGAAACCAAAACAATCAGTTTAGGCAAAGTTAAATTGTCTTTTTCCCTGGGAAATCATCTTATCCTCGGTCGCTTCCCCTCCACTGGCTGCTGCTGCTTGAGTATCTTCTGTCTGCTCAGATTTTAACAACCGCCAGCACCTGCCTTCACCTCCAGAGACCTGTCCTGTCCCCCTGTCTGTCTCCTTGAGGGTGCTCCTCTTCCTCAGCCCCACCGCCCTCCTTCCCTCCCACCTCCCTGCTCAGGCTGTGCTCCTGAAGGCTCTCTCCGTCTCCTGACAGAAGTTTTCTGGCATCATCTTGCCCAGTAGCTTTTTCCCTGGTGAAATTGCTTTTCTTCTTTGCCTATTAGGATACTATTTTTTTCTATGTCTCCTTTTATTTTTCTGATTCTTACTTCTTATGTTCCATTTTCCAGCCGACCGCTTTTCACCTACTTACTTTTTTAAATTCTTTTTTTCTTATAAAAGCCTTGTATATGTCTACAGTAGAAAATGTGAAATAATAAAAAATATCATCACTTAGAAATAGCATTTTGGTTTTGTTTCTTTATGAAAATGGGATCATGTCACACAGGTATAGTCCTTATACATAGCCTTTGTTTACTCCCCACGTAATGATATATTTTTTCTAAACTGTTTATTTTTTATGTTGATTACTGTTTCTGTTTTTACTTTTTAAATTAATAAGCATATAGTTAAATAAAATAATACTGAGAGACATATAATAAATTATATGTCCTTTGATCACTTTGCCTCATTTTTTTTGCCAGAGGTAAACACTTTTAATTATTTTGTCTATTTCTTCTGATATTCATCTCCTTATTTTAAAATAATATTGTTGTACTATTTCTTAAATCTTCAATTTTAGGCATTGCCTAGTATTATTACATAGATGAGAATTTCTGCCTCGTAACTCTTTCCACTCTTCCCATTTTCCTAATACTGACATATCACGATTTTTTATTAAATTGCTATTCATTGTTTCCATTGTTTTGGCTATATACACATCATTCAACAAAGAGCCAAATAGTCTTTTGTCTTTTTAAAAATACAACTGTTTACTCTCCAATGGAAATACATGCCTCATTTTTTCCATTTCCTAAATTTTGTTTTGATCTGTGGCCAAATCTTCCTACACTCTCCTTCAGCCTCTTAGTCCCATTTTCCATGTGGTCAATCTAGCAAATAATCAGTGAGTCCCATTTTTTTCTTTTGACTCTTACTTTTGAGTCCAGTCCTATCTTCCTGCTCCAGGCTGGGGCTAGTGCTCTCTAGGCCTGCTGCACACTGTCATCCACCTGAGTAACCCTCATCAGAAATTGAAGGGATCCCTGACACTTTCCTGCATCCTAGCAGAGAAAGTCAGTGGTACAGTGATGTTAGCAAATTCAGGGATCTGAGAAGGTCTCTGGAGGTCTTCTAGTCCCTTGTAGGTGTCTCGCACTTGCTGCATGATGGCTGTGAGCAGGGTATGGCTCCAGCTTTCTGGTCCCTGAGCACCTGCTCATGTGGCAACACACTTTCCTCCTTGCCATGTGAGGAATGATGAGTTTTTCTGCTAGTCTAGGTCTACTTTTGGCTTTCTTCCTTCTTCCCTCACTTTCCCCTCTCCCCACAGCATGTAGACCCCTTTTCTCAGTCTTCTTTCTTTCTCCAGTGTGATTATTGATTGCACTGCTAACATTTCTTGGTCCTCGGGGAAGAAGGGATGGAATCCAGGGGTGCAAGATTCGTTTAAAATGAGGCTGACATTTTCAGACTTATCAGGAGGTAAGCAGACTCTTGCCATTACAAAAATTGGATCGTTTTGTTTATGAAATTTAGGGACTTTAAATGATTCACTGATGAGGAAGGAAAAGCTGTTTGCACTTAGCATATTTCTTATTATACTTCAACTAAGATACTCATCCATTACACCACTTTAGGCATTTTGCCCTATTTTCAACACTCCAGGACAAGATGGTGTATATTTTCATTATGTGCTTTCTGAAAATCACTTCACCTCAGCATTACATTTTTTTAATTGTTGTGGGGAGGGGGAGATGGGTTCTGTATAAAACAAGGAAAACTTCTTAGTGGTAAAGAATGTGACTTTTATACAGCCTTCCCTGAAGTTGAAATATCAATTGTGCCAAAAATATACTGTGAACTAGAAAGTTATTTGCAGTGGTATGAATCGGTAACTTAAAATCTATCTTAGTTATTTGAAAGTAGATGAGCAAATTATGAACCTGATATGTCTGAAGTGATTAATGCCATTAAGGATGATTTGTTTTGAAATAAAATATTTGAACTAGGCAATCACAGATTGTAAAAACAATTTAAAATACGGTAGGAGATTATTCAATTATTTTTTAGATTTTTTTAATATGAAATTTTCTAGATCAGTTGCAAAGACTGTTTCGAAGTACTAAATATCCTCATTATAGATAAGGTGCATCTAATAGTTCTTTTAATTTGTAACAAACAGTTATGATTTTTTATAACCAAATAGAGATTTTAGTTTTGCTATTTACTTGCCCTTTAAATTTGGGCAGATATTTTAACTCTGAACCTATACCCTTATCAATAAAGTGAGAATAATTCCTACCTTTAGAATTATTGCAAAACTCAGTGAGATGAAATAAATAGCCTTTGCTCTTTTTAAAAAAAAAAAAAAAAGTTCTACATTTTTAGTAGTCACAGAAAACTGTTAAAACAATGAGGTACTATTTTTTCACAGATCAGACTGACAAACGGTGGAAAAAATGATTGAACCTCATGTGGATGAGGGTCGGTGAGTTGGACTCACATTGCCACAACTCCTCTGGAGAGGAGGTTGACACTGCACGTCAACAGCCTTAAAAAATCCCAAAAAGTTCATTTGGCTCATGCCTTCTAATGTACTGTAAGGAAATAATCACTCAAGTGGACAAAGACTGTTTTCTGCTGAGTTGTTTACAGTATTAAAAACTCTAAATATTAATAACGTCATGCAGTGTGAACTTCTATGTAGCCATTAATAACTGTATGTTAAAAAAAGGAGGGCTGTGTGTATGTATTTTTCACCTTTCATTATGGTAAATTGCTATCAGTTTAAATTCATACATTTTTTAAATGCCTACAGTGATATACTAACTTTACTGTTATGTGTTAGGCTACAGTTGCAGTTATGTATTTTTGAGTGGCCTACGTTTTTCCCTTGGCTCTTTGCCTGGTTTATGTCTCCAGGTTCTCTTCCCTCTTCCCTGCTTTTTCTATTCTTCTTTAGTTCATTCGTTTCTGCTTGTCCAGTGCTAGATATAAATCACATGGAGAAAATAAACTGATTTAGAAGTTATATTCTCTTTAAAGTTTTTTTTCTTACAATTCTTCAAAGTGTAGCTTTAATAAACAATCTCCTAGTTATTCTGGAAGCTGACAGTGGTGGTGAAGACTGGGCTTGAGTCTGGACTGTGTCACCCACTAGCTGACCTTAGGCAAGTTAACTGTTCTGGCCCTGTATTCTCAACTGTGAAGCAGAGATAATGTGTAATTCAGTTTTGCCTTGAAGATTAAACGATATAATGTTATGAAGTGCTCAGCACTGTTTGATTCATAGGAAGTGTTGAACTGATGGTTGGTGATGTTGCTATTATATAGCATTAACTTTTCAGAGATGAAGTTGGAGGCTGGACATCTTATTTCAAATACTGTTGCAACTTTTAAAATCCCAGTAAACGTTGCCTACTCCATGCGCAGTCAAACCCTCCCTCCCCCAAATAAATCAACAAAACAGAAGTGTGGGGTAGAACTCAGACGTTTATATGTTGTTTTATGAACTTAGATATGGAATGTGGTATAAAGAGAATGAGGAAAGGATAAGGGGGCAGGGGAAACACCCAAGTCTTATCTCCTGACTAAGCCAGGTGAATTGGAATGAGGAAAAAACTCCAACCAGATATAAAAAGCATTTTTACAGTCTTCACTGCATTCTCATGATGGACTTTGCACTTTCAGAATTTTTGTTGCAAGATACTTTAAAAATGTTATCATTTTATCGTGCTGCTAGTTTTACCTAGTTTTCCAGAAAAGTTAACTGTTGTGAAATGTAATTTTGTTTCTTGGGCTTCATTTTTCTTTTCAGCATTCCTTTCATGGTAATAATCCTTGGGAACCTAGTTTACTGTACTGATCAGTTTACTGTACTGATATTGGCCTTATAGCCATCTTCCCCAGGGTGTTTCTTCTAAATGTCTGGGGAGGCTGCAGTGTTAAAAGATGGAGGTAGGTTGGTAGGGCAGACAGTCTTCAGCTGTTCTAGAATCTTGACTTCACTCTGATACACTCCTGCTCCATTTGTTCAAATAGTACTGTTGACCCTGTGCCTGCAGTGGGAGGATCGTGAATGGGTTTTTTCTCCAGAGGTGAGAGATCGTGGAGGGGAGGATCCAGTCAATTCTGCCTCTGCTAACCAGGCACAGCTCTCTGCAGCACAGCTGGTGGTGGGGACAACACAGCCTGTGGCCACAGAAGAGAGCAGAGCTCCCCTCCTCACCTAGGGATTAAGTCCTTAGGGCTGGTGCATCAGCTCAGTGCTGTTGGATTCAAAACAATTGTAGAAACGTGTAGGAAGAACGGTGAAACACCCCACGTGAAAGAGCCTGCCATAGGGATGCCTTCAGGGATCAAAAATAGCAATTACTTCAGATTCCTCACAACTCGAGCAGTTTACGATGGTGGTAAGGGGGAAGGCTTGTGAAGCTTAATTTTAAATGTATAAGACTAAATGACCTATTGGTTATTTTTTTTTTAAATTAAAAAAGTTGACCCATTTTACATCAATGCTGGAGATGAGTACTTTACCTGAGCGTGCACATTGGCCACCCAAAGTGGAGCCAACCTGCTCCCTCTGATACCTTCTGTCGATGAAGTACTGCCCCTCACCCACCTTGCTCAGTTTCTTGTCTTTCTCTTAAGAGAAGTTAGTTCCTTGTGACCCAATTGTGTCTCCAGCTGTAGAGAAACTATAACACAACTGAGTTTTGGCCAAATAGCATTTAACACGTGTCTGCATTTGAATTAGAGTAGCAGAGGTCAGGGTTCTGATAATCCTAGAGGATAATTGGGGCTGTGTCCACTGGCCTGAAGGAGTATTTGTGTTTGTGTGGGTGGCTGAGAAGAGCGCTACTGACCCCTACTGCAGTTTAAAAGCTTGGTGGCCTGGTTTGATGACAGTGTGTTCTAAATCATGCCATTGTACTTATTCTTCATCCACTCAGTTAGAAATGAGGTCAATTATTCCTAAAAAAAAATTGGTAATACTTGGACTAAGTAAAAAACTGTACCTGCCCATAGATTTGTCCCAGACTTGTTCAATAAAATGAGTGATGTTGGAGCACATGAGTATAGACATGGAGTGGAGAGAGTAGAATGCATGAACTGACAGTCTCACCTCTCCGGACTTCAATTTGCAATTCTGATTCTATCATCATGTACAACAGCATGTATCAGAAAGTGAGATGATAATCTCCCAGAAATGTTAGAAAGTTCTAATTAGTGTACTAATGCTGGAGAAAACAGTTATGGAAGTCATCCTCAATAGTGAGTCGTTGGCACTTTTATGGACAGTATATAAGGCAATTTAGTGTATTTTATATTCATGAATAATCAGGACAGCCTAATCTTGCATGTTTGTTTCCTAATTACTCTATTTTTAGCACTCTCATCATTTCTGTTTCTCCTGCAAGAAGGTAGAACGTCCAAACCGCAGTGCAGTGCCTGTACCCATGGAACAGTAGCAAATATGAAAACCCCAGTCAGTCCAGTTGCTTCTGCAGAGAAAGCAATCACCCTGATAACTGCCAGTAATGACAACCTTGTTAGTTATACCAGTCAAGGTCTACTAAACATGCAGAAATTTTCATTTTTGACTTAGAAATATGTTTTTGTTCTTTGATAAATATGCATAATTGCAAATAATAAAGATAAACCTTTTTTCTTAAACCTGAGATCTATAAATAAAAGGCACAAAAGCCTCCCCTGTTTATATTTTGTTTCCCTGAGCAACAGAAAATGCACTTCTTATTTAACTTAGCAGCAATGCCACGTAAAAAATATAAGCCTGCCGATGGTAATGGCCTCCATTTTCCGCCCCCACAGAAATCCTCAAAGTCAGAGTCTGTGACTTACTTCAAACACAGAGTCCATGACAGCATGGATGAGATTGAGACAACTCTCTCATATTGTTGGCCCAGGGCCCAGCTACTTTTGTAGAGTTGCCACTTTGGGGCTCAAGCATGGGAAACATTCAGAGAGATGCAGGTATCTGGGCGAGGGCATGGGTTAGCGAGGGGATACTCACATTCTGAGCTACTGTGATGGTTGTGTCTTTAGGAGCTACCCAGTTCCTTGGTCAACAGCTCTCTTCTGGGCAGAATGAAGAGCAGCAGGTTACAAAATACCCAAAATCTTGATGTTCAGCCTCCCTGTGTGTATTCTGCTGCTTCCTCCAGCGAGGAGCCATTTTGCAGAGCAGTTACTTTGTCAGAGAACTCGGAAACCCAGGAAAGTTTATCACGGCAGCTGGACCTGGGCACAGATGGGTTTTAGATTAAACTTGGCAGGGACAAGGAGCATCTTGGAAACTCCCTAAGAAAGGGTTCAGCTCAGCAACTCTCTGCGAATACCGTATTTCCTCGGGCAGCCTTCCTATTTTGCTCTACCAGGCTTTATTCTTCCCTGGGCTGTGACCTCCAGTGATCTGTTTGACTTCTGAGATGTATTACCAAAAAGACTAATGTTACCAATGATAACCTCTGACTTAATAAAAACAAAACAAAACAACAACAACAAGCCCCAGTATTTATTGTTGCCTTGCAGCTCTGCCTTTTTGGCCTCTCTGGGTATCCACTGACGTCACTTAAAATGAACCATTTCATTTCTAATTGCTACATGCCAGGTTGATTCGTGTACTTCTGTTTCTCAGCATTCCACAGATGCCGCATTAGTCAAAGCTGTGCTTTTGTGCATCTTCACAGATTTCTCCCTCCCTGCCCTGCACAGCCTCCCTGCTTGAGGTTCTCATGGAGTAGCTGTTTGCGTGCCCTGTTGACATCCGTCCACAGCACATGCCCAGCCAGCTGAGCTTCACTGCAGCGAGTGTGGCTGCAGTGCCAGTCACCTGGCTATGCTCCAGGACTTTGCCACTCCTGTCTTGCCATCTGACGCTAAGTGTTTTGTTGAACAGGGAGATTTAAACACTTCAGTGAGGGTAAACCAAGTTTCATAGCTCTATGAAAGGTGCATGATGATTGTTTCAGTCTCTAATGTGTGCCTGTTTTTGTTCATTTTTATACTGTCTTTTCTCAGCACATGCACAATATCACCATGCAGATGTTTGGCTAAGGCAGGTTGGTTAAGGCAGCTTGTGACTTTGATCTTCCCACTTACTTTTCAGTCCTTAATATCGTTAAGGCTACAGCATCATTTGTAATCCCTCAGGGGTTTTCCCGAATATGCACCTCAGGAGCGTGGTTGTTGACATCAGCCAGTGTCCGGACAATATTTATAAAGCCCATTTGCTGATGCTTACAATCTTATTGGAGGGTTTCTAAGGGCCAGAAGCACTTAGCTAAGTAAAAAAAGTAAAATGAAAGCCATTTATTTGACTTAGCTTACTGCATTCATGATGAAGAGTAGACCATCCACTTCAATTTAAAAGACTACGATCATGAAATCTCAAGATCTCAGTGAGTACAAAAGAGCAGTCATATTTTAGGAGCTGTTATAACCCAGGTTGGCTAAGATGTAAACTTAGCAGATACCGTTATGATGGTTACCGGAAATAAGGTACTGGACACAGTAGTGACCGCCAGTTCCATTAGAAGCCAAATTCCTCCTTTGCTGCTTATGGTTCATAAGAATTCTGGTTCTGGTCTCTTTTGAGATTGATGTCTTCTTATTCCTAGTGGAGGAGGGCTAGAGCCCCTCATTCTCAGACTAGTGCCTTGGGCTGGAAACTGAGTTTGAATTGTCTCTCAGGTCCCTTTGAGCTTTAAATCGCAATGACAGAATGTCTCTCCTTCGGTTCCCTGACATCTACCTGTCTCCAAGTCAGTGTCTTCTCATCACCCCTCACCTTCTCCCCAGTCCCCTTCCATGTGGATCTAGCTGAATACCCTGCTACCACTTGACTTTTTCTGGCCCTACAGCCCAACCAGTCTCCTGTAAGACAAAAATTTTTCAAGTCACTGCCACCGTTTAGGGAAATGCCCAAGTACACTTGGTGCAGATGGGCACAAAAGGTGGTTCACAAAGTTGTGTTAACTTGCATGCTAATAGGAGCTGATGGTGATGCAGAATGTTTATATTTGGTACAACTTCTACAGTATATTAGAGATGGTTTGTATAAGAATAAAAGTAGACATTCATAAAAGTAGAGAATAGTAAGCTCTCTCTGTTTTAAAATAGACTTTGGCACAAACGCTTGAGACTTTCTGCTCTGTGGTCTTCTATTTATATATTTAAGAATGCTGTGGGAATTCTTGCTAAGAAGTGTTAAAGACTTTAGGTCTATTATATACTTTGCTTAGTTTTGCTATCCACATAATGTTTTGCATAAATCCAGTTAGACTCCTCCTCTTGTAGGAATTCTTTAGCCTAATTAAAACTGAGCCATAACATCTGAAGGAATTAGAATGCTCCTGGAAGCAGCATCTGTCAGATGATGTAAGCAATATCCAAGTTAATTGTACTTACTGTGCTTCTGGTATTTCATAGATGCATGTCAACTAATGTAGAAGATATGTCAAAAGGAATTCCAGTAATGCTTTATCTTTAATTTGATGCATATTTAATTGGTAGCTGATGCTAATACTTCAGCTGTGCAGATTCCCTTGATTCTCCTTTTGCTTCTAATTTCCTCCCTTACCTAGGGTTCAAAAATATTTTGATAATTTATAAACAAATACTTCAATGACTGACTAAGGGAACTTGCTACTAAAAGTAAATGCCATGAGTAATTTTATGGGGCAAATAATATTTTTGTGAAATGAAATATTCTCATGTATAAATTCATATTTTATTAAGTCATATTTTCTTAAAGTGGGGATACACTTGTAATTTTTAATTATGCTTTCTGAATTAAGATCTTCCACTTCTCACTGAGATTTTATGTTAAAATTTTAGACATTCTAAGTATTTTAAATACCTTCTATTTTTTAATTGGAAATTTTAGTAGCTGGGCAAAGTTTATAGCATTCATTTGCTTAGAACTACTCTAACTTCCAGTTTAGGCTTTGTATAACCTAAATTGTATTTTCATCTGTAGTATATAATTATGAAAGCACTTTTTAAAATTATATTACCTCATGATTTGTTACTTTAGGACAGTGGATCTCAATCTTTAGTGTATATCAGAATTATTTGGATGGATTGTTAAAAACACGTTGCTGGGTTCTATACCCAAAGTTTCTGATTCAGCAGGTCTGGGTTATGCTGACACTGTTGGATTATACTTTGAGAATAGCTGCTCTAGTAAATACTGTTTTTCAAATAATTAATTTGAGATACAAGATAACATAGAAAAGGTTTAGCATAAATTTTTATGGTTCACGAAGTTACATTCAAGTTGCTTTTTAGCCACATTCCCTTTCTTACTACTCTCAGGGTATTGCATTTTACTTATTTGATTTAAATGTATTTAGTGCTGACAGTACGACTGGTATTACGTGGTGAATGACCAAATGTACATTTGATGCTTTTCTTTAATACTTTGAGAGGTCATGAGTGGAGGATTCCAATGGCTTTCATACCATCAACTTTGCATTAGTATTAAGTAGTCAGTATAAGAAGATTTCTTTAAAGTACATGGCCAGTGCCTGATACCTACATAGTAGACACTCAGTAGACATTGGAATGAACAAATGAACAAGCGCCTCATTTCCCCCTAATATATAACCAAGGTACACCTTGAAAACTTGGTTGATCCAGCTTTGAATATCTAGAGTTAATCTAGTTTATTGATCGTTAGCATTTCTTTGCTTCTCATGCTTGTAGTCTTGAAGGATAATATCTCACGGATAATTTAGCCCTTCTATTAGCAAGAGTAGGAGACAAGTTAAACATAAAATTAAGCCTTCACTTTTCTCGTACTTGCTAGTAGTACTTAATTATTTACTAGAATAGATAGTATTAACTTAAAAATTCCTTTAGAAATTATTGGGGTTCATGTATTCAAGCTGGCCTTACGATCTTCTAAATATCTTTTTTTTAAAAAAACAAAACTATTACCTAATCTGGAACATAAGTGTATAGCAAATTAGGTATTATTTTCCTGTCCTTCTTACAAATTCACAGGAATTTCTAATTCTTTGTCATTGCATTCTAACAAAGTTTATTATGAGTTCTGAAAATATTGAATACATTGAATATTTCTGTAATACTTCATTTCCCAGCTATTTCAGCACAGTTTCAGTGATGTTTTATCTTTGTTTTTGATGGCTGTCCTGCTGATTATAATAGATAACAGTTACTATAGATTGTCAAACTGTCTGTAACAAGTCTTCACAAAGATGCTTCTTCCACAGGAGAAAATGGACAGAAGAGCCTAATAGTGTTTTCAGGTGGAAATTAAGAGAAAGCTCCATTCCTGTTTTGGCTCTGACCAGCATGATTTCATAGACTCTAGCTTATAAAATAGTTGTATTCTGCTCCTGCTTACTTCATGAGGATATTATAAGAGTGAATTAGATAATTATTTTGAATAGCTTAAGACACTGATAGGAAAGGTACTTTGAAAACCATACAAGTGTAGGAACACTATGAATTCAGCTATGGACGTGCTGAGTTTTACTGTCTGGGAGGAAAACCTGTCGGGAGGACAACCTGTTGATGGCTAGGAGACATGAAAATCAAAACTGAGCTCAGGGCTCCAGAACCAGATTTTTAGGGGGTAGTCTAAAAGTGATCCTCAAAGCATTTAGATTTCACCCACCCCCTAAAGGTAAAGACAACCCTTTAGGAACTCCCGGGGCTTAAAGGGAATCAGGAGATTGAGCCCTAATCAAATGGCCAGGGCTACACTGAGACCCAGGTTTTCCCTCCTGCACTGAGCTGCCTGCTGACAGCTGTTGCTTTTGATAAACTAGTGAACAAAGTCTCTTCTGTATTCATGTCGCTTATATTCGAGGTGAGACAGACATATCAGGTGGTGGTGATAACCGTTAAGATGAAAAAGAAAGCAAGGCGAGTGAGGGAGGGTTTTGGGGTGGCTGGAAGTGGGTGGTCAGGATCAAGGTCAAGGAAGGCCTCTCAGGTGAGGTGACTCATGCAGAATGAGCTAAGGGACAAGGAGCTGCAGAGGGGGCATGCCGGGGCCTGGGACTGCAAATGCAGAGGCAGTTAGCGGGGGTGGAGTGCTGCTGGAAGTCCAGGTGTAGTGGAGGTGGGTCCTGAAATGTCCGTGGCCCACCTCTCTACCAGGGAGACGGGTGAGGAAGAGCTTTCAAATACACATCCCTCAACTGGGAGCTCCAGTGGTCTTGTTTTGAAACATTAAGTTTAACATTTGGAAAATAATAAGCCTGAACTTTTTTTCCTCCAAGCTATACTGTGAAACGTGACTTTTGAAAAGGTTGGTTGTGTAATATGAGGAAAGTACTTTTGAATTAGATGAGAGCAAACTTGTGTTTTCTTTCAGAATTGCATAGCTTTGGTTGCACACTGCAATTGAAAGAACCCTGCCTTGAGAACCAGCAGACTGTGAGCAAGCGGTGTCCCGGCTCCAGTTCCAAGCCTCAGTTACCTGTCCCACAGTACGGTCCTTGATGTTGAATGGCCTTCTCTCCAAGCTTTGGGGAGCCTCAGCGCCGGGTGTGGTTGAAGAGATGAAGAAGGCCTAGGAGGAACAGCTCCACTTTTATATTTTTATGTATTGATGTTTCTCTTCCAGGTTATTTAGAAAAAAATGTTGAGAAAATAAGGAACTTGGAAAACCACTCAACCAGATCATCTTCAAGGTCCCTCCCAATTCTAAAGTTCTTCAAAGCTGTTGTTTTTATTAGCCCTTAAGTGTATGCTACTGTATAATTTAGCCACAAAAATGTTTAGATATGTGTCAATGACCTTGGGGTTTTCTGACAGAGTGCCTCTTGACTAATCTGGTATTTGGTACAAGGGCTTCCATGGTGATAAAAGAGTTTCTACTATGTTTAAATTCCATTCTGTGTTACTCTTGAAATCTGATCAAGAGTTAACCTAATTATCTCTTCTAAATTCATACTTATGTCTGTTTATTTTTAACCTTTTAGGAAAATTTTATGAATTGGGATATTCTAAAATTCTGAAGAGAACAGGAAAAGAATGTGGAATGTTAGAATGGAATTTTTTTACCCATTCCCTCTGACTGGAGTGTTTATATGAAATTTTACCAAGAAGTTACTGTAAATGTAATTTCACCTTGTATACTTTTAGAATAGGTGGGCCAGCCAACTGCTGGTTAAAATATTTGATTTTCACTAGAGAAGACATATCAAAAGTGGATAAGAAAGGAACCACTAAGTGTTTTCTAAAGTACCATAGTTAGTTTATGGTCATTCTTCATGGTTGCACTCACTTTTAGAGGTCATATTCTTGTTAGGTTCTGCTGCCACCAGTTTTATTTCTCATGAATAACAGTATGAAATTATGGAAAGAAGGGATGGGAAATAATCAAATGATTCCCTCATCAGCATAAAGCCTGTCCATCTAGTGACTGACTATTTCCCCCCTCCCTTTATTTTTTTTTGCTTTGAAGGCCAAGGTGACATGCTCATTATTTGGGCATCTTTACATTCTGTACATTTCTCTTGCTCCATGTATTTTGCAGTGGTGCAGATATGTTGATAAATAAATGATTGATATCACATACTGAATCAAAATACATGGATTCAAATCTAGAGAGTGATCTGTGTGTTCCTTGATGTTTCTATGTGACTGACCACTGTGAAGGTTTGATGATGATGCTGTTAATGGTGGCTTCTCTGTGATGTAATTTCAGTAGCTGCTCATGGCAGCTGTTAGTCGAAGGTAAATTGAAAGCCAGTTGGTTTAGATATCACAGTGGTGAAGATCAACAGAGTACCATGAAACTGGGACTCGGTTGTGGCAACATGAGACTATTCCAGCTAACTCTGATGCTCTGATGCGTTTCATCTGGCACTTTCCCAGCTCAATCCTTTGCTTAACTTTCCCCATTTGAAAAACTCTACTTTCTTGGGCGAGTGGATTGCAGGTCTTGGACTTTTGGCTTCTGGGTTAGCTTAGTATTTTCCACTTCTTTGGTAACCATCAGATTACTAAAGTTAACAGTGATGTCTTTCTCAAACTTCTTTTGTTTCACAGATATCAAAAGAGCAGAGGAAGTAAATTGTATTAAGCAGTTTGATAAGAAAGTCATGTTTGGGATCTTGGGGTCTGTAGAACTTCCTTGAATGTGTGAACTACTACATAGGAAAAGCTCTCTCAATCTTTGTTGCTGGTTGAATTCAGAGTAATGTGAACCTATCTCTCTCCATGGTGAAGATTCATGCCCATGACTGAAAAATTTCTCGGTCCATCCCGGGTAGTGGAGTTCCTTTGCCTTTGCTTATTATGGCTTTGCCACAGGGGTGGCTGCTGGCTTTCTATTAATACTTTCCCAGAAGCATTTCATTCCTTAGACATTCCATATAAAACCTTGGAAATAGAAATCCACTGCATGTCCTAGACAATTCCTAATTCCCATGGACAATTCTATCAGGGGTTTTGTAATAGTTTATAATTGATATATAGGTAGAAAATTGATACTGAAAGATCCAGCTGCTCTCAGAGTGGTAGTAGTTACTCAGAAAAAGGAGAGAATTGTTGTACTATAAAATGAACAGATTGTCTTTCCAGTTTTTCTACTCCAGCAAAGTGCCAGCTTTCTCCGTCTTTACCAAACATTAAATTAAATGTCTTATTTATCATGGTACCGTGGATGTTCAAAATTATATATGTTGCTGTAATTCTTAGGAGTGTGAGCATACATACTTCCGTGTGGATAGATGGTACTTTCGACACAGCCTTTATAATCTTAGTAGGCTGATTGGGCATCAAAATTTTATGTTTGAACCATTACCAGAAGTGTAGAAAGATTCTGGGGTGGCTGTGGAAAGTTGTCTAACATGTTCTCTTTCTTTGTTCTGCCAGAGTTCTAAATATTTATTAATCATTATTTATTTATACTCTGTAATGCCATACTTTAGTGGTGAATGTTCCGCCTTTCAAGGGCATTAGGTAGATCTTCTTCAGTATCTACAGAAATACCTACCTATCAGTGAATTTCAAATTATAGTTTGTAATTTTCAGATTTATAAAAAGCGAGTTCTCGCCTCCACACCCCCCAAATTTAAATGACACAAAAATGCATTTAGTGAACTTCACAATATTTTAAACTCAAAATACTTATTTTTTGAGACTTGATTATGTCACATTGATTTAGATTCTGATGGTAGATTATGAACTTGTAATCAATTCAGATTGTTAGACTGAAGTTATCTTTGCACTCTGAATAAATGAAATGTTAAGCAAAAAAAAAAATTTTAAGAGATGTAAACATAATTCAGTCTTTTGAGGGATTTTACATACAGTTTTAGAATCACCAAATGCTGCTATAAACCTCTTATTAAACCAGGGGACATATATCTGTATATTTTTATTAGAATCAATATAAATATGTCTCTAACATGAAATAATTTACTGTGGGTGTTTTTGCACATTTAATCTGAACAAGTGATGTTTCAATATTGAGATGATCAAGACTTTAATAGCAGCTTTCTAGGTTATTGCTAGATGTACAGATCTGATTTATAGGGTCACATTAAAAATATGCTTTAGTTATACACTAGGTGTGTAGCTGAGAATTCGAAAATACTAGCATAACCACACTGACATAGGTTGTGTTATCTCCCACTAATGGAATGTAGCTTCCTTGACTTGTGGTTATTTTCCTAAATTCTTCCTTTAAGAAACTCAAAACCCTCACCTAAAAAGAAACAAATTACTCAACTAGGAAGATTGAAAATGAAATCTGATTCTTTCTGACATTTTTAGTGCCAACTAATGAACAAAAGACTTCTTTAAGGAAGCAGGTTGTTCAGTGTTTCTTTGTGTCAGAATATGACTGATCTAATATATTAAGCATTTTTCCGTAAGTACAGCAGGACAGTGCCAGTTTCTATTTTCAGCTCCTTGAATAGTAAAACCTGTTCTGTCAGCAGGCATTTTATTAAATGCCTCAGCACATGTACTAGACACCATAGAAACCTGCAGACACAGAAGACAGGGATCCTGCTCTCATTAAACTTAAATCTAAATAGATGCAGGAGTATTTTAACGAGAAAATACAAGTGAGTGAAAATGAGCATTGCTTTTTGTTAAGACTTGAAGTAGATTGGTTGGGTTTAGATGGGTGAGTCACTCAAAAAAAGAATTCCAGAACACATTGAGGAATGCCTTCTTAAGTATGAGACACTTGCAAAGTATGTGTGTGTCAAAGGAAGAAATGGTTTGATGGCATGGGTGGCAGCAAACTTTGTTTTATACTTGATTGTGGAGTTCAAAGTGACAGAAAGAGCAGGGCTGGAGTTCTGGGAGGGATGGGCTGGGGGGAGCTGGTCCACTTACCCCGCCTCAAGCAGCTGTTTCAAGGAATGAGAAGAGATCTGTAGGGCTATGTTGAAAGGGAACTGCTGCCAGCAAGTGTTAGCATCCTCTGAGACCCTGTTACCAGTCGGCACAGAGCCTTTCCCAGATCCTTTAAGGGGACGCTCTTTATTTTCTGTATGTATCGCATTATGTTGGTCAAAAGTGTACTTTTTGGTTAATTTAAGATGTACAATTTTATTTGAATGCTATAATTTACCAGTACTTCAGAACAAACAAAACAAATGTTCTGCCCATTGGAAGAAATGACTAAATTGGAGATTTTGCTTTAACTTTGAAAAATTTAATCTCTTAACTGATGAATTACATTTGTTCAGTTAACTATGTCACCTGACTAAATTTTCTTCTAGAAAGCAGTGATAAATTGCATTTATCAGAGACATGCACACACATCCCAACCAACCAGTTAGAAAGACATTTTCAAAATGAAACATTTTGTTTTGCAACTTTATTTTTGTACAGAAAACACTATTTACCTTTCCTCTGACACTTTACACATGAGGTAGGATCACATGCAAACATACGATCACTAACTATACTGCTGTACTCTGAATGAATCCCATTGGGTGTTTAAGAAAAAAAAAGTCCTGAGTAAACCATATTTAGTCACAAAAATGGATGATCTTAAAGCCAGTAAACATGATATGGTATTATAACTCAATTTTTTTTATTTCTGCATATTATTGGGGTACAAATGTTTAGGTTACATTGCCCTGGCCCTCCTCAGTCAGAGCTTCAAGCATGTCCATCCCCCAGATGGTGCGCATCACACTCATTATGTGTGTATGTACCCATCCCCTTCTCCCCCCTCCCATCTGCCCGACACCCGATAAATGTTGTTCCTATATGTGCACTTAGGTGTTGATCAGTGAAGCCAATTTGCTGGTGAGTACATGTGGTGCTTATTTTTCCATTCTTGGGATACTCACTTAGTAGAATGGGTTCCAGCTCTATCCAGGAAAATACAAGAGGTGTTATATCACCATTGTTTCTTATATCTGAATAGTACTCCATGGTGTACATATACCACATTTTATTAATCCACTCATGTATTGATGAGCACTTGGTTGTTTCCACATGTTTGTAATTGTGAATTGTGCCGCTATAAACATTCGAATACAGATGTCTTTTTTATAGAATGTCTTTTGTTCTTTTGGGTAGATGCCCAGTAATGGGACTGCTGGATCAAATGGTAGATCTACTTGTATCTCTTTGAGGTATCTCCATATTGCTTTCCACAGAGGTTGCACTAGTTTGCAGTGTTTGAGTGTTCCTATCTCTCTGCATCCATGCCAACATTTATTATTTTGGGACTTTTTGATAAAGACCATTTTCACTGGAGATAAGTATATCATTGTGGTTTTGATTTGCATTTCCCTGATGATTAGATATGTATAACTCAATTTTTTAAAATGTTATGATATACCATGTCTAGAGAGAAGTTTTTCTGGTTGCTTAGTGCAAATTTGAAAATAACCCTATATTATTTTGTATGCATTTGTATACATCTATGCTCCTGAGGGGACCAGACTAGAAACACATGAAACACTATTATTTCAGTAACAGGTTTTATTTTAAAATGTACAAAATAGAAATAATTGCCTAGATGGTTTCTGAATGTCATACAGAGTACTAAACCATGTTATCTTGGTTCTTGGTTTTGAAATTGCACTTTAAATCAAACTTAATGCACTGTTTTGTGAAAGCAAATTTTTTAAGCATATCATTAGACATAGATGATATCCCAGAATTAAGGCATTGTTTTGCAAAAGGTGATTTAAAACAGCGAATATTGAAAGAATAAAGTTTAACATGCTCATGATGGTAGTACAGTGCACTAGCACAGCAGTGGTAGAAATTTGTAGAATGGTTGGCATGTAAAACATTCTTTATCAATTAGAACAGATTCTGACTGTCAAGCTGTGGTGTGCCATGTGGCCTGGAGCACTTACTCCATCAGCTGTACACTTACATATTTTTGAATAAGCATGTAGCTGTTTTCCTCATGTACCAGAATGACTAATAGCCACATGTTATTCATGGTGACCAACCTTCTGTTTATATGCCAAACAGCTGGCATTTTGGAAAAGGGGATGCTCTTTTGGGAGACAAGAGTATAGTATAGCCATGGAGGAAAACAAACTTTGTCGCAGAATAGTTTTGCCTAGGATGGATCATGGCCCTTTCTTAAATTTCTGAATTGGGATGGATGACTACTCAGCTAGATTATTGTCTGGGGTGAACAACTAGTGGTAATGACAAGACCTCCCCCAAATCACATCACAGAGCTTTGAAGTCACTGCAGTCCTGAGCCTGTTGTCAGTTATGTAGTTCTAATACACCTGAATGCTAATTTATTAATTCATAATGACCAAAATATTCCTATTTGCCAAATAGGCTTCTCCCTTCCAGGAACAGGGTAACTATTGCCGCGGTGAACTTAGAATCCTGTCAAAGGTGAAAAGGAAATTGCAAGAGAGGTTTCATCTCAGGACCATCTCTGTCACTGAGAGCAAAGATCTTTCTTGTAATGTCACCTTTTTGTTTAACTTCCCTGGGCAGGACAGAAATCTAGGTTTTGCCATTCTATGCGTCATACTGACTGTCTCCTTCTCCAATTCTAACAAGCAAGTATTCTGGATCATAATCATACCCTGTTGGAGTCTGTTCCTCGATTATAGTTTTTGTAGAGCTCTTGAGGGGGATACATTTACTAATTCTTAGTTTATTCCCATGCATATCTAATCTTACTGATTTTTCTGATTTTCTTTTCTTGGGGAAACCTTGAGTTCTTTCTCTCCAGGCTTTAAGGAGGTGCAGCTCCCTATTGCATCTGCACGTTCTCCATGAGGGTACTGAAGCAAACAGGGCGGTAACACCTGAGTTCATCTTTGTAATTTCCTTAAATGGTTCATTTGGACAATGAAAGGACAAGGTTTCCTGGGATTATGTTCATCATTGGATACTTCAGGAACTTGGCACATAAAGGATAGAAGCTGAAGATTTGTTCTTTTGTTCTTTGAAGTCGTCTTTTCCTCACAGTTGCTTCCTAGTTCCCCACCAGGCCTTCCAGACGTTTCCCAGTACTCTCCTAAATTGACACCATCTAACTCTGTCTGCTGCCTCCGCCTCATCCGTGTTCTCTAATCCCAGGTCACATTACCACGTGCCCCAGGGCAGTGGCACACGATTCGGCTAAACTCTTTGCCTCAACTTTCACGTCATCTTAGGCAATTTTAAAGGCCATCTCTTCCCTTTTAAAGGCCATCTCTTCCCTTGCCCTTGTCGTCCCTTTATCTTCTCATCTCCAGAGTTTTCTTCCTCTTTTTCTCCTCCTCCTCCTCCCTCACAGTTTTAGAGTGTTGGCATCTCTCAACACTGCATGCTGTGGTGTTTGTACCTCTGTGGTGACTCGCATCTCCCCTGACGACCCTCCTCCCAAGCAAAGCTGATCTCTCTTCTCACTTCTGTGGCGTGTGTTTCATGCAGCCTTACTGTTGCACTCACCGCGCTATGTTTGCTCCTTTCTTTCCTGCTAGACTGTGAGCTCTTTCAGCATCTTCATGGTCATAAAACCTAACACCATCTGGTGTATAAATGTTCTTTCAGTGAAAACAGATATGTTGTCATTCTTTCCTTCAGTTTGTTTCATGCTCCCGTTGAGCAAACATGTATTGAACATCTGTGTTTCAGGCACTTTCTAGGTGTTAAGAATACAGTGGTGATCCAGGTGAAAATAGTCCCTGCCCTCACTAAACCTAGAATATGTGGTTGGAGTTTACAGAAAAGTAAAGAAGTTACAATCCAGTTCATTGCATGCTGCATCTATGATCAGCAAAATTCTAGAACCTGTGTAATGGTTATTGTTTTTTCTTGTACTTTCTTCAAAAAGCTGTTTGGAGATGTCGAGTGTGAAAATATGTTTGACTCCTTTAAAACAAAATGTGGTATTAAGCACACAGAATCTAAATGGAATGAAAGAGGCTGAGAGATAACTATCATTCCTTTGACTTTAACTTGCCAAAAACAGGACAAAAAGAAAGTTGTGTGTTATCACAACTGAGAATATACAGTATTTTTTTAATGCCTTTTTAAATCAAGGTCTTTTCTTTTACTCTAAAGAGCCACTTAAAAATTGCAAATCATTAAATACATCAGTGCTTAAATCAGCATTGTTAAAAGAAACATTAAACATGTATAAAGTCAATGTTTTTGATACTATAATTCAGAACTGGCAACTTTGCTTTTTTACCTGTGCTTTCAGTAAAGCACCTTATAGATTAACATCTGTCCTAAATTGAACATGTTTTAGGCAAATTGTTATGTATCCCAGACGGGGAATTGTTCTGCTCACCTGAAGTACTAAGGTGTACAATATACCTAATCTGTTTCTACGTGAATGTTCATGAGACAAGCATGAAAAAGATAATTAAAATTTGCACCTGGCGTGGAGCAGGCTGGGTTCTTTTTCTTGAAAATAATTTATTCCTTCACTTTCAAACTAAGTTTTCAAGAAATTAGTACCCAACTTACAGGCCAACTACAATGTCGTGCTTAATTTTTGTTGGCAGGAATCTTTATTGAAAAGAGCTTTAATTTTCTGTACCATTTTCTTAAAAGTACTTGATTAATGTTTTACTTTTAAGAGACTGACATCATTGGAAAAGCTGGGGAGAGCCAAATTTTAATTGTGAAGAATGGCACAATACCTCTTTCCTAGCCTCATTTGCTCACTAATGACAATGATTATTATATTGCAGGATTTCCCTAAGTGTAGTCCTTAGAATATTAATAGATGATCCTCAAAAAAGCGGGGAGTCTTTGGTCAAATAAGTGTTAAGATGTTGGGTTAGAGGAGATTGAACAGGTTCACTTACGTGATGATTTCTCAGAGTCCTTATAATGTTCCACAGGAGTGCTTCTCAAAGTTGAATTGTGTACACAAAACACCTGGGATCTTATTCACATGAAGAGTCTAATTTAGTAGGTCTGGGTGGGCCTGAAATCCTGCATTTCTTACAAGTTCCAGAGTGGAACCAGTGCATCTGGTACACAGATCACACTTAAAGTAATGAGCTTCTTAGGGATTTTCGTGAGGAAACACACTCTGCAGCATTTCCCAGACTTACTAACCATAGGAACCTCATTTTGAGATACTAGACGTGGTCCATGGAGCACACTTAGAGAGTTTTAAACTTTAAATTGAATCTTTAAAATTACAAATGAATTAATTTATAATTTAAATAGAAGTGTAATGCAGAACTTCTAAGTAATGATCGGTCAGATAGCCTCGTGTAAATCCCAAGACACATTTATGTAGAAAGAAAAATCAATGTCATGAGCTAAAAAGACAGCCACTACATAAGATAGCAAGATATCACTGGATTATATACTTTTCTTATTTATTAATAACCTTATAAATATTATTAAAATCCCAACTGTTTAATTAAACAATTTTACTTTGTTTTTATTGCCTCTAGTAATTCACATATAAATTACCGTATTTTTAAATCCCCATATGTGCTGTGCTAGTGATTTCATTAGTCTTTAATCTTTGTTAACACTAGCATTTGATATGAAAAAATAATGATGAAAACAAATGTTTTATTTAAACAGATTGAGGTTTGATATGGCTTACCATACTCTAATTACAGATCATGTAAAATAACAGTCGAGGGAGGTTTTTAGAAATCTATTGTACCTAAAAGCAAATTTTGAAAAAAAGAGCTTAATAACATTAATTAATACCTTATAAGTGGGCTTTTTTCCACCTGGGTTCTTCTGCTTACCTGGAATAATGTCCTCATTTATGCATGCTACTGAAACCCTTCTTTGAGCCCTACCTTCTGTAGTTCAGCACTTATTTACTCATTTATCTCAAGCTGCATTTTACTGTAGTTTGTTAAGTTGTCTTATCTTGCCTTTTAGGCAAATTGTAAGTTGGGTTAGAGGTCAGGGTCTTATTCATCTTTATACTCTAAATAACACCTAGTTTATAGTGTGGTTGATACATAAGTAGATCAATAATGCATTAAATAAATGATACCATTATGAGATAATTCAGCACATAAAATTTAATTTTCTAATTTTATGATAATGTAAGTTAAAAAGCTTTTTTCTTTATCCCCATCTTCTGTCTTGATGGCTGTATCATGTAGCATTACTTATTCAGTGTGTAGTAAGCCATCCTAAATCTCTGCAGTCCAAACAACTAGATTTTATTTCTCACTATTCTAACTTGGCAAAGAGGTTCTTCTGCTGGTTTTGCCTGGGCTCACTCAGGGGGCTGCAGTCAGCTGGTGATTTGGTCATGGCTAGACTGAGATGGCCTGTCTTACATGTTCTGAGATCGTGGCTGGAATTACTATGATTGCTGGGCCTCTGTCTCCATGGTATCTTTTAATCCTGAACTCCTTCATAGTTTAGTGATCTCAGGGTTTCAAAAGAAGTAGCTGCCAGTCCTCTTGAGATTTAGCCTCAGATGTTGTGCAAAATCACATCTGCCACATTTTTGTGATCAAAACGAGTCATGTGGCCAGTCCCAGATTCAGGGGATGGGGCTGCCTCCCCTGAGAGAAGGAGCAAAGTCACAGTAACCTAGAGGTGCTGTTTCTTCCCCTGAAGTTAAATAAGAGCATTATTACCATTTTACTTTCATCAACACCTCACTCCTCTCATGTTGACACTTTGTGGAATTTATGTAGGTTTAATCTTCAATTTTCCTGAATTGTTTGCTTATACTGTTTATTGTGTCCTAAACCTTCCTCTATCATATTTGTTATTAGGCTGCAGAACTTCCTTTTATTCAGCATATGGCTGGGTGATTTCAGTTATAAACTTCCTTTAAAGATTGTTAAGACAAAGTCCCAGAGTCCTCGTATGTCCTAAAATGCCTTTATTTTGCCTTCATATTTGAATTGTAATTTTTAGTCAGTACTTGGAAGCGATTGCTCAGATTTGCTATAATTGAGATGAGGTCTAATGCCAAACTGATTTTTGTTCCTTTTTTCTTTTCTATAGTAACATTTATAGTCTTTCTTTATCCTTGGAACCTAGAAATTTCAATAAGTCTAGATGTAGTTTGTTTGTTTCATTCATTTTATTTACTTATTTGCCCCATTTAAAATTATTTGTTTTCAGCTATGGGGAGTTTTCATTTCTTACTTCTTGTAGTATTTCGTCTTTAGTCTCTTTTCCAAGTTCTCAGAGTAAACAAATGTCACCCCATAACTAATCTCTAGTCCCCAAACTGTTCTTTTACCTTTCTCATTTCTCTCTCTCTTTTTTTGTCTCTGAGAGAATTATTTAGATAATGAAATACTTTTTTTCAGATAATTCATTTTGTTCTTCATCTCATCAATTGAGATTTTTTTTTTCATCCTTTAACATTTTCTTCAAGGTCTCTGGCTGTTTCTCTTTGTCACGTACAGTTTTCAGTTTAAACACTAAGGATGTTAGTTTTACTTGTCCCACTTTAATTTCTTCTGTTTAGGGAGTCTTAGGATGTCCCTCCTGGGCATCAGTGTCTGGCTGAGACCTGCTGTATCGGTGTCTCCAGTCCTGTTCTTCGTTGCCTGTGGCAAAGTACTTGGGCACTTGCAGGGCAGGGGCTGAGGGTCTTGCTGCACTGTCTCTCCCCCTGATCCACCTGATCATGGCCCCAGGCCTGAGAGCCTAGAGTCTGGTATCTGTCGGGCTCTGAGCCTGCAGCTCTCCCACCACAAGCTCCAGCCTCTAAAGTCAGCCTTTGCCTCTCTGTGTTATGGTTTCCTCTGGTTAATTTACCACAGGTCTGTAGCAGTTATCTTTCCAACATTTTGGCACACTGATGGCATTTTTAAAATTTTAAGACCGAATAATTTTCTTATCTTAGAAAAGAGAAAATGCCTCTTCTGTTATTTCATGGAGTCATGAGTTGGAGAAAAGTGGAAATTTGTGTTCTTCTTGCCTCTTGATCCAGTCATCCCCCCTCAGAGTTTTAATTAGATTCTCTATTGGTTACCTCCATCCTATCTTTGCACACCCTTTAACATTCAGGTACAACTCTGCATTTATCATGATTTCTATTTCTTCTCCTCCTTTTCCTTCATTGTAGCATCTATGTGCTATAAAGGATCCCAATCCTCAATTTAAAAAAAAAAGAATTTTTCCCCCTTTATTCTCCATAAGATTTTTTGGAGAAAGGTTTAAAATACCCAAGTGCAATTCATGTTTATCAAGATAGAATTTCTAGTTTTTATTAACAGTTTTACAGTGCTTTCCTGTTGTTACAGGAAAGTCAATACTGCATAACACCAGGGAACACCATTCATGTAGGACACAATGTGAGTGGCTTTGCGGAGGTGTTAGCAGTGTTGGCCCTGTTTTTATTAATGTTTATTAACTGTTTTATTTTCAGAAATTATTATTGAATGGTATATAGGGTCAAAGGCATGATATTTTGTAACTTAGGCCCCTTATTGTTGAAGTGAATTTCTTCTAGTCATTTATACACTGTAAAATTATATTTGGTGTAGTTTTAAAATCAGAGGCAGTTTAATTCTCTTAAAAATGGATAATCTTTAGTATTTAAGCTACTAAATACCTACTATATTTATAAACTTATATCCTAACTTATTCTATTTACAAATCACATCTAATAATATATCATAAGTTGATTCTACTATATTAATCTTGTTCCATTTTCATGAAAAAACCTATGCAAGAGTACAGAAGATGTATATACAGTTAAAAGAATGAAAAAGCAAGCACCTCCATGCGACTACTGCCCATGTCAGGCCAGCACCACAGAAGCTCTTCATGTACCCCTCTGAGATCACAGACTCCTCACTCGCCATGGAGGTAGCCACTCCTCTGACCTTGTTGCTGGTCATTTCCTTACTGCTTATGTGTGCATCCCTATTAAACATAGTTTTATTTTGCCTATTTGCTAAAGTTTACATAAATGGAATTCCACTGTTTGTATTCTTTTGCAACTCCTTGCTTTTATTTGGCATTATGGTTGAGAAAGTTATTCTTATTTTGTAGAGCTGTGGTTCATTCATTTATTGCTATAGATGAAATACATTGCATGAATATATCACAGTATATTTATCCATTCTACTGTTAATGGTCACTTGGGTTGTTTGCAGTTTATGCTTCACAAAGAGTGCTTCCATGAACATATTTATATAACTTTCCAAGTGCCCATGTACAAAAGTATCTCTGCTTAATCAGGAATGGAATTATGGGGCTATAGGATGCGTATGTTAGCAGTTCAACTAGATAATGCCAAAATGTATTCCAAAGGAGTGGTTCCCATTTAAGTGTTTTTCCATTTTGATGTGCATTGATATCTTATTGCAATATTAATTTGCATTTTTCTAATTACTAATAAAGTTGAACACCTCATTATTGGCCATTTAGATTTCCGCCTTTTTGAAAGGCCTGTTCACACCCTGTGCTTATTTTTATATCAGGTTATCTTGCAATGATCTTTTGAATGTAAAAATAAATTCATAAGTCAAAACACTTTTCTACTATGCATAGATTATTCTCTAGAATTACTACACTGTTTGGCACATAGCTCCCTTCTGAACAAACTCTTGCCAAGAAATTTGAATTTTTTTATGAACTGCCTGATTAGAAGGTTAGTATGTAACTAACTACCTCTAATCCTCTTAAAAAGTTGTAGCTTTTGGTAATGCTTCTATTTCCAGGCAATTTTAAAAATATAAGTGCGAAAAGTTTATCTAATACTCCTTTTAGAATTCTAGACTAGATTCCATATGGTCCTGAAGATGTTTAACTTTTTAGGCATATTCTTAATTTCCCAGTACTTCATTCTTCATTCTTTACTGCTGTACTATCTGTTCCAGTTCCATTATAAGTAAAGCAAAGAGAAACTTATCTTTGCTACATAATAATATTCTTAATAATTTTTCTATTATTGTTAAAATATTTTGTTTATCTAATGCTTATGTGGTAAACATTTTTATTCTACATTAATATCTTTTTACATTGAATCAAGTTTAAATATTCCCAGTTTTTTTAACTTTCATTTTTTCTTAATTTGTTCTTAGGCATCATTATTTTATCAATTTTGAAATTGTGGTCTTCATCAGCATATTTTCCTGAATGTTCAAAATGAAGTCACAAAATCTATGTTATACTCCAGACCACTAACTTAAAGGAGAGGAAAAATAAGTAGAGTCCAACTTACTTTACTGGATAAGATGAAATAAATTATACTTAGTATACTTTGACCAAAAATTATCAGTAAAGAGAGTAGAAGAGAATAAATAGAGGAAAACCCAGTATTTAGTTGATCTGTCATCTCAGGAGGATTTAGCACAGAGATGATTTTGTGGGCCAGTATCATTTACAGTAAAACAGATTATATGCATTGAGTCATAGATGTGCCTGTATATTATGAATACATCTGTTAACCTGCAAAGAAAGCCCTTTGGTAGTCAGAGTATATGTGGCTTGCGGCCTTGAGCAGAAAAATTGCCCGTTAATCAGTGATAGTTCAACATAAGATTAAGATACACGCATGTGTGCACATGTACACACACAATACTATACTAAGAGTTTCATATAAGAGCTTCTTTGTCTTCGGTAAAGATTATAATGAAAACATACAACTTTTTTTTTTTTTGAAACAGAGTCTTGCTCTGTCGCCCGGGCTAGAGTGCCATGTCATCAGCCAACCTCAAACTCCTGGGCTCAAGCAATCCTCCTGCCTCAGCCTCCAGAGTAGCTGGGACTACAAGCGCACACCACCATGCCCGACTAATTTTTTCTATTTTTAGTCGTGACGGCGTCTCGCTTTTACTCAGGCTGGTCTCAAACTCCTGATCTCGAGCTATCCTCCTGCCTTGGCCTCCCAGAGTGCTAGGATTACAGGCATGAGCCGCCGCGCCCGACCAACATACAATTTTTCCTAGTCAGCTTTCCTCTAAAGCTGTCAGCTCTCCTTTAAACACTTCTAAAAAGTGTTTTAGAAGGCTCAAAAGAATGTAGGCCATCAATATGATTAAAATCAAAACCTGGCAAATAAGTTTATTAAGTAAAGGATAGGATAAAACAAGAACACAGATCCGTATACCCACACATGTAAGAGTTGGTGACAAATTCATCTCTGAGCTTTGTACAGCTAAACAGAGAGAAACAGCTGGCGCTACGATTTCAGCGTCTACCATTCCCTTAGGAAAAGCACAGCTTCCTGGCTTTCAGGTTCTTGTTACAGAGACAGTGTAATATAGTGGACAGCATCCTGAACATGAGCATTCACATCAATTCAAAATGTAGAGGTTGTTTTATCTTAGTGTCAGCCTCAAGATTGAGAGTTTCCTCTGTCTGGCACACGCCCAGTGCAGCATCCCCTCTACACCACCCCTGCTGCACAATCATCCAGACTCTGACCACAGACTTCTCGTGACGGGAATGTACCACCTTCAGAGGCAATCAGCTTTGACTGTTAGCTCCAAAAGGAAAGACCTTCCTTGTTGCTCCAACCTTTCATTTGATTCAAATTACAAAGAGAGTAACAATATAAGATAATACGCATTTGTTTCAGAACCGTTAGTTTTTTGTCTAGCTGTTGGGACTGTAACTTAAAAAGTCTACCCTTACTTGTCTGTGGCAGTCCCTCAGAGGTTTATAGGCATCTGCACAGGCTTTCTCTTCCTTACGTCAGACTTTCTCTTGTTGCCATTAACTCCCCTCCTGTCTCCCACTGAGCTTCGAGCTCATAAGAATAGGAGCTGTTGTCATTCATTTAGTTCTTGTTCCTTTGCCTGCAAATAATGACTGGATCCCCTTAATACTCTGCACATCTTATCTTGAACGGATACACTGTGTCCATTGCTGTTAATGTGCACCCTTAACTGGAAGTGGGTAAGTCCCAAGGAGCCTGAAGGAAAATTGTACACTCACTTGTCCCCCTTCCTGTCATCCTAATGACTTATATCAACACAGCATAAGATCACCTTCGCTTTTGGGCAGACCTGCTTCACTCTTGGTTGACTCTTTTCACTCTTGAGCTTGAAGTGCCTAAGTTTTTTTCACAATGTGCTATAAAGCTACCCTAAATACAGGACCCTGCATTTATCCCTGTTGTTTTTATCCCATTAGAGGCATCTCCTTACTGCAGCAGAGCAGTATGTATTTTGTATTTTAATTTTATCATCTGGTAAATTCAGCATTTTTCTTAGTCATTGAAGAACATGAGCATGCCATGTATATTATTATCAATATCATGGCTAAAGTTTTTGGTAGAATTGGGTCAAGGTCAGAACTCTGGCATTACATTAGAAACCTCTATAGATATATTTCTTTTAGCTATTTACAGGTCGTTGGAGTCAGAAGTTGCCCTGATTCCAGCCTCGTTTCTATGTTAATTGAAATATCAATGAGGGACTTCTAATATTATACATGCCTCACTAGAGTTTGGACACATCGCATTTCCATGGTTACACTGCCACAGGCAGGAATTAGACCAGCTTAACACGACTTTTCTTTGGTATGCCCCTTTTTGGTTCTCACAAATCACCTCTTGGATAAGATCCTTTTGAGAATCTCACCCAAGATCTGTGTCTAGCTCTACAGTTTATAATGTGAAGAGTCTACCTTCTCTTTTTCCAAAAACAGCCATGGCATTTTCCTCCTTCCAGTTTTCTAGCACATGATTCTCTGGGATTCTCTGGAGAGCCCTCAGAAATGGTTCAGTAGCCTATTTGTAAATTTCCCTCAAGTCTCCAGAATGTGATCCCTCAAATCAGGCAAGTCGAGGTCTCTGAGTGAAGCACGAGGTCTAATTTCTGACCGTCTCTTTGCTATGTAAGTACTTATTGCTTTTTTCCTTGCTAATGGGAAGAAGTCATAATATTTTTCTGTGACCCTAGTCTTAGCTTTATTCCTTCCAACTCATTACAAGATCTACAATTATGAGAACTATAAGAAAATGGACAGAAACCCTTAATAGGTTTATAACTCGTCAGAATTGTGGCATCCCTCCCCTGCCCCATATTGGTTGTGGCATTTTGAGACTATTCCAGAAATGAGGGGTAGGGAGTGTCTCACCCTCAGTAATGCACAGGTACTGTGGTCTTCATTCTTCATCCCCTGAGTGTTCTTGATCACCTGTAATGTGTCCTGGTCTTTAAGGAATCAGAGAATAAAACATCATCCTAACTATGAAAATTTCCTCTCCTGTGGAATTTCTTAGCATTACAGCAGTTTCCTTTCCAAATTTGTAAGCCCTCTGAGCCTCTTCCTCTTGACTTCAGTGTTATCACTTCATCATTTACATCTTGCTGTACTTGCCTTGGTCTGATTCATATTTTGCTGCATCGGGTATTAATAGATGATGGGCCACTAGTGGTCAGTGACCCTATTCGTGCTTGTAGCTCCTTATCACCCTGCATCACACAGGCAGAACAGTACTCAGAAAATGCTCATTTGATTTCATGGACCCTACGTAGTCAGGATCATCAAAATAAATATTGTGAAATTTAGTATGATCGACGCACCATGATGTCATGTAATTACAACAATGTAATGCTATATCTTTTAACAATAAGACTCCTTCTATATTAATAAATAATTACTTCCCCAATGGCATCTCTGTTTCACCTTTTCTCAAATTCTCTTTGTTCACTGAATTTTTGCTTCTCTTTTTCTTCTCACACATTGGTTGTTTCATGATATTATACTTTTGACATTTAAAATTTTTGTTCTTGGCATTATTTGTTTCACTGTTGCATGGTAACATTTTTGTTCTTCGCGACCGTCTGCTTATTTTAAGGTGTGTAATTTTTCAGTGGCATGGAATACTTTCATATCTTTACTTGCCTTAAATGCTATTCTAGGATATTTATGTGTGGCATTTTTTTATAGACCTTATATCTTATCTTTAATGAGTACTTGATAAATACAGAAAGAGGAAATTTTAGCCAGTGGATAATATTTTAAGTGTTTTACATCTCAATAAGCATATCAAATATACTAAGAAATAAAGATTTCCATAAAATTATTCCATTGTGTTGTATAAGGAATTAGTAAACCCTTTTTATCAGTGAGGACAGTGGGGCTAGCAAGGTGGAAACATGTCCCAGGGCACTTAGATTTTGATCATAGATCCACTTATTTCAAGCCTAAAGATCTTCCTGCTATTGGTACTTGAGAAGATCCTCCTCTTGGCAGATCGGGGTTGACCTGGGCCTTATGCACGGTGAAAATGGGAGGTAGAGAATTTCCCTGCTAGTGCAGGCATAAGAACTCCCCATGAGGCTGGCGTCAAGGGGGAAATACATAAATAACCAGATCCACTGTGCATTTATGCCTATTATATGGTAAGAATAAAACAACCACCAGCAGAAACCTGGACCCTAGACCCTCTCCGCTAACATGGAAGTGAGGAGAGTAAGGAATAGGACAGGAGCTCAGAGGATATGTACATCTCCCCATTTACTTACAGGTTATGATTTTGGAAATAAACATCAGGCTGATGATGAAATTTGAGTTAGTGGGGGGGAAAACCCAGATCAAACTATAGAATTGAACACTGTGGAAGTTAATTGATAAGAAATTGAAATACAATTGTAGAGTAATTTTTAGGAGAAAACTATGAAGAATGTTGAGAAAAATATTGATAGTCTCAGCTGTCCCTATATGAGTACACAGAGTAACACATCTAAATAGGTACGGTCTCCTGGGCATCCTGGACTTGGTGAGATTTGCCTAATGGCTGGGATGAGATAGTGGAAAGATGTCATCCTTTGTTCATATATTTATTTATTTAGTTACATTAATTGAGCATCTATTATACATAGTGCCAGGCACCAGGCTGGTTTTATAGTATAATACAGACTGTGCTCTCAAGAAGATGGGCATATAAACGTTATTAAAATTTTTATAATATGTTATATGACCATCTTTTCCCACTATTTTTCAAAATTGGAGAAAGTCCATATCAGGTCAGTAAATCTCCTGGTAAATACACTGCTCTCAGTTATGTATTGTCTTGGAAGAGGCACTCCATCTCCTGCCAAGAACTTATTCTTCTGTGAGCCTGAAAAATAGGTTTTCTTTTTAACACTATCTCCCTAGCCATTGTTGCCTTTGGATAATCAGATTCCTCTAAAGAAACCAAGCTAGCTGGAAGACTCCAAGGGTGTCCTTGTTGCAATAAGCAGACTTTTATTTATTTTTAAGCCTTCCTTGAGTTTTAAACTTTTTTTTCTATTGCATAAGCCTCTTCTGTATCTGGTAAGGCATCATTTCTTCTTCCATCAATTAACATTTGTAGATGTCTTTTTGTGTGCATACGTCTTTGAAAACTGACCCTCGTAGCATCTAGGGTGTTTATTATTTGGTTCCCTGATACATTAATCAAATTTACTTAATTTGTTACCTGCTTAGAACACTTAGCAGTTTAACAAGCTTTTGATCATTGTGTGGAGAAGTGTACTGCAGTTGCTAGGAATCATCTGCAAATCCTCAGCCCCTGCCGATTCCTTCAAGGGAGCCCAGAAGAGAGTGTTAACCCTTTGCCTGCTTGATTGCAGGAGGAATGCCAGCTCCTGAACAGGCCTCATTGTTGGAGGAGGGGCAACCACAGACCCACCAGGAAGCTGCCTCCACTGGCCCAGGCATGGAACCCGAGACCACAGCCACCACTATTCTAGCTTCCGTGAAGGAGCAGGTACATCCTCTTACTGAAATTCACAATGAATTATTTCTTCAATGCCTTTAAAAATTAATCTTTGGATGTGTTTTAAATTTGTCTAACGTCCTTGACGCCTTCACGTTTTCTAATTATAAGGTGTTTACATCCCTGAGTACATTGGGATGACTGGCATGTAGAGCCGCTCCAGGTGCCAGTCAGAATCGGAACATGCAGGATACTTGTGCGTCTGCAAGTAAGGACAATCTCGATGGTGATCGGTGTCTGTCTCTCCCACATTGCAGAGTGTGTGCATGCACGCAAAGCTGTGTGAAGCATAGTTCTCAGTGATGACTTTCCTATCAGGACTCTGGCAACCTGAAGCCTGTAATACCTTTGGATGTTTTGGATATTTTAACATAGGTATTATACAGGGTTGTCTCTGAGTTTGGGGTAAAGGCTATATTTGTGTGTTTGTCTGAATTTAAGTATACTCATTTTGTGAGCTACTGTTCTAAAACTTGTCAAACTGTGCCAGTTTGCTTCAATGTCATGTTTATGTTGATTTTTTTTCAAGGCACTAATATTCTTTATCGTTCGAACCCAAGTAACCTTCTAAATTAGGTCTTATCTGTTAATGCTTAGAGAAATTGGAAGTCTGGAATTTAATTTCTTAAGATTTAAAAGCTTAATAAGGTAAATGTAAATTTAAAGCTCCAGGGATAATTTT
Organism: Avahi laniger; assembly: GCA_963575035.1. Classification (NCBI taxonomy): domain Eukaryota; kingdom Metazoa; phylum Chordata; class Mammalia; order Primates; family Indriidae; genus Avahi; species Avahi laniger. The sequence goes on from CAUYSK010114379.1 coordinate 57,562, forward strand.
CTTTTCTGCCCTGTCCCTCCAAAAAAAAGTTATATGCCCTTTCTGAGAGTAATTCTGTTGGAATAATCTAATATTAAATTTAAAAAATGTTTAAGTCACTCTGTTATTTTTTCAAGAAAGATAAATCAAATATTATATATTTCCTGAGATATTTTTAAAAAATAAGTATCAGCAGCTCAAGTGACTAATGACAAAAAGTGAAGTATTTAATACCTTATTATTTTACTATTTGCTGTAACTTAGAATGTGTCATGAAAGATTGCTCCGTAACTATGACATATGTCTAATATGACATTAGTGCTGTATTTTTTAGAAAAAATGATTTCACAACTTATTCTGCTATCAAGATGTCAAAATATTTTCTGTTCCTCACTGAAATTTGAAGTTTTTAATCATTCCATAAACTAAGAATTTGAGAAGACACAAGATACAGTCAATACCGTTTTCATCTTCTACCAGCTGCAGAATGTCTAAGCTTCTATCACCTTTGGGGGAGAAGGAAGAACTCTTTTCTGATAGCACTTCATAGTTGTCAAGATTTGACCCAAGGAATCATACGCAGAGAAGGCTCTGATTTATTTGGTTCTCTTAGCGTATTCTGTGTTTTGGTGAAACATGACGGTAAATTTATCAAAATGTCCAGAAGTGACTCAAAACTGGAAACTGTATGCAGTAAACATAGCAATGGGAAATTTGTGTTTGTACCTTGAGACCAGCTACTCTCCATGTTGAAGAAAATATGGAAACTTATGATTTTGGCACTAGAATTCTTTGATGGTCTTAGATTACTTCAAAATTTTATCTTTTGGCAATAATTAGTGTTCTGAATGAATATTTTGTGGGAGATAGCAAGAACAGTTTCAGTTCCCCAAGCTAGTGAAAAATTAAGGCATTTGTCTTATTTATTAAAAGAATCATGTATCTCCAGATTATTTCATTAGTGAGAGGATATACTCTAATCTTTGCTTCTATCCCTATCCTGAGAAGTCAGAATCTGTTAATTTAATTTGCAGTTTTCATACATGATTTCTTTTAAAAATTGTCATTGCTCGGTACTTAGCATTATCAGTCATTCAACCCAGGACACCATATCTGTCTCTCGTTCCAAGATAACTCACCTGGTTTTAAATAGCTCCCATAGGGTTTTTGTGGCACCAGGCAACATATATTTGGAGTAAAAATTTCTTAAGACTCTCCTAAAATGTGTTACTCCCTATCATCTGCCCAGTGGGATAGAGAATAGAAAAGTTAGATATGAATAAGGAAACTAATTACTACTCCGCTTATATGTTTGATTTAAAAATACTAGCTAGAGTGTGGCACTCTTAGCCTACATGTAACACTCAAATGTAATAATTAATGTCGATCATGTTTTGTATCAAAAGAGCAATATTCTTAGATGCATTTTTTAAAAAAAAAAACTCACTGGCACGCCATGTTTATAGCTATGATATGGTGTTATCAGCTTTGCTGATCTCAAAGAGCAGACCTTGTTTGATGGCAGTGGTGTCTCAGGAATGGTGTTTCATTAGGGCAGGGAAGGAGGGGACCCCCTTAGTGCACCTGGGTAGACAGCCTGGGTTTCCATCCGTGGAACCAAGTGATTTTGGGAAGATTTCTTAACCTCTCTATGCCTCAGTTTCCTCAGTTATAAAATGGGGATAATAATAGTGAGGACATTAAATTAACATATGTACAAAGCTTACAACAGTACCTGGCGCCTAGTAAGGGCTAATGTTACTATCATCAACAACTCTACAGAAGAAAAACAAGCTCTTGGAGGAGCGGGTCATTCTATTTTTTAAATATATCTAGGGATTCAGTGAGCTTTTTTTAGACATTGACCTCAGAAGACCAAAAAAAACTTTCTGATTATTGAGTATTGTTTATGCTGTGATGGTATCATACTTATGCACAGCATTAAACTTTCAAAACTTTACCATACTGATCTCACAAATTAGAACAGTTTTACGTATCTGTTGTGAAAAAGAGAGCATGTGAAAATAAATTTTATGAACATGATGATTTATTGCAACCCCAAACATAGTGTCAAGGCACCTGGTTAAAGAATTACAAAATAATATCTTTTAACACTAAGCTAAATTTTGAGAGGAAAAGTCTGAGTGGTTCTTTATAGTAAAGTACTTCCAAGCCAGTAAAATACCTCATGTGTACTCTCCCTGGGTAATTCATGGTAAGTGGCAGGGAGGGAAATGGCAAACAACCAGTAGCGGTCTTGTTAAGAAACCATCAGTCTGTTAAATATCTGAAATTGGATTTAGGGTGTCATAAAAACACTGAAATCTTGTACCATTCAGCCATGCTTTCCTGGAATCCTCTAGTGTTGGAAACTGTTCCTTATTCCTTGGCATAATACTAGAATTTACATTCTCGTTCTTTTTTAATGTGATAACCTTTCACATTGATGTCAATCACAAATATACATACCTGTGCAGGTGCAAAAAAAGTCCTTGCTCTTTCGCAGGTAGTAAGAAGGAGCCTCCTTCCATTCAAATGCTGCCTCTTTCAGGAAACCACACTCATCCCAACCTGAAGTGAAATCAGATCTCTCTAGATCTCCTTTGGCACCTGAAACCACTGCTGTGATTCTTTTTTTTTTTTTTTTTTTATTCCAAGGTATTGTGAGGGTACAAACATTCTAGTTACACTTTATGTCTTTGCCTCACCCAAATGCAGGTTAAAGGCGTGCCCTTCCCTCCCTTTAGTGCTCTCCGTGTCCTTTAGTTGTAGATTAGCCCCCCCTCACTGCTGTGATTCTTAATCAGATGCTCCTTTGGATCCGCGTAATCAGTACCTAAAGACAGAGCCCTGGTTTATGCATTGTTCTGTACATGTACATAGGTCGCTCCTCTCCCAGCGCCTTATATGTATCTCTAAATATATTAGACCTGCAATAAATGATTGTTCAAGGAGGGAATGGATGAATAATATTGACTATCAGATTACTTTGTCACTAACTTGCTGTTTTGTGAAGATAATGGACCCTGTAGCTACATTCACAGAAATATTATAAGCAAGAGAGTCTCAAGGACGGTACCTAGAAAACTTGTTACCCAACTGTACATTCTTATGACAATTTGAATTGCACTATATCCATATTGATTCAGAAATTAAATGCAGTCTCCACATGGAGCAAAATAAAATTTTATTTCATATTGATAGTCAAATAATGACATAGGTGTTATAACTTTCATCTCCTATCTGTTCAATTTAGCTGGCAGTTAAGCGTAGAGAATAAAAGGATGTGGTTATCTTGGTAATATCACAAAATATCCACCAGCATCATGTATACCAGGTAATATGAGTAACTGCTAAAGAAATGTTAAGGATTGAGTTTTAAGAGAAATAAAGTCAACCCATGGGAATAACAAAGTAATGTGATTCTTGGACTCGAATCTGAAATTACAGGAAGTGTCGGTTGAACTTCAGCCACCAGTTGGCTGTAATAAGGATCATCATTTGGCAGTTTCTACTCTTCAACTCAACTCCTAATAAGAATCTAGGAGTCCAAGAGGAATAGGGATGTAGGAAAGGAAGAAGTTTTTGTATCCTGATACTTTTCTAATATCTAGCAACCTTGTAACTGGTTAGTGCCTATCTTAATATCTACATGTAATACATAAAGCAGTATAAATGTGGTGCCCCCAAAGAGTCCTGCCTCCTCCTGTAAAAACCTTAGACTAAATTGACTGATATATCCTTGAAGTGCACAGCACAGCTTGGATGCAGAGGGACTGCAATTTGATGAGACGTTGGCTGCTCATCCAGAGCCTTGGTGCTGCTCCCTGCACCTAAGTCAGACGTGTTAGAGTGGTCACTTCACAGAAACAAGGAGGCAGCAAGCCCAGGGCCATGTGCAGGTAGTATTATCAATTGGTAGAGTACACTGTAGTTTATAATTGATAGGATATGGTCTCTTGGTTTTAGAAACTCTTTACAAGAGGACCATATGCCAATCATGGATAGGATCAGCAAGTATATTTCATAGTTCTATATAGATTTGCATTGTGTAACATTACACATGTAATATTCATTACATCCTTTCATCTTCTGTCATAAAGTTGTTTGAATAATTGAGATCTTTCTTTGAACTTGGCTGTACTCCTCGGGTGCTCTAACTTCCATTCTATTGTTCTCCCACAAACTGTATTCTCATATTTTTGGTTGATGATTTAAGGAGCTTGGAATCCAGATTTAAGGTTAAGGCCAGTCCAGGTAGCATGAAATGGTAAGCAAAGAATAGATTTGGTAAAACATGCTAATTTTATATGTACTCCTCTTATTCTGGTGAGGTCTCAAATTAAATACTATGTATCCTTCTTTTGTTATCTTTGATGAGTGAAAATTGCACTGTTCCTCATTTGTGAAGCTCTCAAAGAGAACACCACCTTTCAAGATAATATTTTCTGGCTTTTGTAAAAATTACCAGTGTACCTTCAGTGTGTCCATATTAACTTAAAAGATATTTAAACATCAAAGAGTGAAATGAGAGCCAGAGATCCTTAATTTTTGGAGATAAAATAAGGGAATTTGGAGCCCACTGTGTCCTATTGATATTACTGCATTTTTACATGGATATCTTAGCTTCAGTAATTACACACCCTTCCTGTATGGCAGGATGCCCAGAACTGAACAAATTCCAGTACAATTATTTACTTTATTCCTCTGAAACTGAAACAACTCAACTGTTATGCACCTGCCTTTGCAACTTCCTTTTATTTGGCTCCTACGTTTATTTACAATGAAAGTCCTCTCTGACACACCTCAGCCACATGCAGAAGACAGAATTTTTATTTCAGCTGTAAACAAGGATAGTTAACTAAAAGTGCTGTGCTGTAAGTACAATGTCTAAAACTTCTAATTTTTCCTATTGGTAACTAAATTATCCTAGTATTTGTGGTTATTATGTAACCTATAGCAAAGTCTTCCATGCCTGAACTTCATCATCAAACACAAGGTAAGACTGAATCTCTTCTTAGTGTTTTTCGTGAGATCATCAGATTTTACAGCTTTACCTTATTAATGTTATAGAAATGAGGTTCAGAATGAGGTCAGGTGGTTGAGCTCTTGTGACACTGTTTGGCTTGTATTCAAGCATTCTGAACGCTGGTACATGTGTTAGAGTGATGGCTCTCAGCAGATCAGTCCCCTTAAATTGCCATACCATGGTCAAGTTTTATCATTTGCCTTCCTTGTGTTAATGATGCAGGATATCCTCCACCTTAAGTATCTCTGTGGTTAAAGAATGCTATAGAGTATAGCCAACAGACTTATTCAGTTTTTGAGTGTTACTCCTCCCCTCCCTAAAAACAAATTGTCATCATCAACATAAAAAATCAGACTGCCAAGTTAACAGAAAACAAGCATATACATTTGCACATCTGCCTACGTTTTCTGATAGTCTGATGAATGATCTGCTGGACCCACTAGCAAAGTTTTCCAATCTTATATGGCCCCAATTATACATTCAGAATGACTTAGTATTTATTCTCTTTAATTCAGTAGGAAACATGTTTTTAGGTGTATTAACACTGAAGAATTTGTTTGGAAGAGTAAATTCTAGGAACTTGAACAGACTCTGGCTGTTCATACATAGCTGGATCACAGATGCAAATGTGGAATATATAATAGGTACCCCCAATATTTATTGGTTTAATAATGCTTACTATTCCTCTGTACTTAGATTAGATTTGCTTTTAATTAACGAAAACATATTTATTCAAAGCCCACTGTGAACAAATTATTTTGTCAAGGAAAGGATTGTGGGGTGGGAGGAAGGAGACGTGTGAAGATGTTCTATTTCCTGTAGTTTCTACGAACCTCAGAAGAATGCAGAGACACAAACCATATTGTATACTTCAATCTGGAATAATGGAAACAGGAATATTCATTAATTAAACTACAAGATCCAAGAACATGTGTGCTTTTGCCCCCCTTTTAATGTAAACAGGGCATAAGTATGCATTGTATTATATCAGTTTTATGTAAATTTGTTAATTTTAGGTAAAAATTTAATTTTTACCACAGAATTAGCATTACCTTTAGTTTACATTTAAAATAATAGAATGTTTTTCCTTTGTTAACACTTAAAGCCAACCCTGACTTTGCATTTTAAAATTATAATTTCCTTTTCAGTTGAATAACCCAGTTCACAATTCCTATTCAGAGTTAAATTATGAATATATGGAATAATTTTTCCCTTGTACATGCAAACTTTATGCTGTTAAATTTGAAATGAGTGACTGCTGAGTTGGTGAGATTAAGTGGATGACAGAATCATTCTGCATTGAATTCTCTGCTCTGCATGATCGTTTTTCTTTTTAGAATCACTTCTGAAAAGAATAATATTTCAGAAACATACTTTTTCCTTCAGGTACAGCCCTAGAGTTATTTCGTCGCTATCACAAAACACAATCTAGTCAGTGCCTATCTTCATGTCTAAGTGTTCTCAATTTCTAAATTGCCATTTTTGTCATTTTGCAGTAATGGGTCCATATGGTCTTACTTCAACAGTTTGTATTTTATGAATGTATTGTTTCCAAAGTGATCAGATCTGCTGAACCTTAGCAACATAATTTAGGTTACGATTATTTCATTTCAGGCATTCCTAAGAAAAATCATTTAAAATGTAAAGTTCTTTTCAAATAGTTCAAAGACAAATATATGTCTTAACTTATAGAATCTTAAGAGTTTTTATATACGCAAACCTTAAAAATATAGGAGTTACACATAATAGAAACAATCTGCAAGCAAATTGAAGGAACACATTATTGAAACTCGAAGACAACTATTACACAATTATGTTCTATATAGTCATATTTCAAATATGAAAATGGCTATCATAAATTTCAAAATAGTGTACTTAGAATTGAAATCTGTCTCTTGAATGAAAATTTAATTTTCCTTTAAATTGGAGTTCAATATATAGACTATTTAACTAGTATTTTAATTCGTAGACTTTTGCATATGAAAATCCCTATAAAGCTGCATGACACCAGTAAAGTATTGATTATGTGATATCATCTACCCTAATAGTCATATCTCATTTGCAGTATTTCCCAAAATCACTCTTAGAGCCTAAATCAAGATCACTACCTTAATCACTACCTATGGCCTTTTAATAAATTGTTCTGGAGGAATTAATAACTCTTACTATTTCATCCATATTTAGCATTTCTACATTCTGTTATTCCTTTAGAAATATCTTTCTGTCACAAAGTTGACATATGCCATGATCTCTCCTCTTTTAAAAATATTTCCTTTTAAACAGCCTTTTTTGCCCAAATAAGGAGTAAATTGACAGTTCCCTTTTTTCATTCATGACCTTAGCTACCTCTCATGTGTTTCTTGCTTTAAGGCTATAACTGTTGGAGGGAGGGCATGCTTCCTGGAGTTTTTCCATTGCACCATTTTCTCATTTGTTCCTTCTAAGGTGAATAATGGTTTTTTCTGTAATGTAAGCTCTGAACAGCGGGATCTTGATTTTTCTTTTATTTCATTTAGCAAAGAATAATGAAAGTGAATTCTGATTAAATTATTATGTGAGAAATATCTCTCAGTGATTGCTGCTGTTGTCTTCATTCTAAGCTGATTGATTACAAGATTTGAAGGTCTGTAGGTAAGAATATGAAACTTGTGTTTATATAGCTGTGGTACTGAACAGAATGCTGTTATGCTTAGCTCTTTTGATCTGCACTGCAAAATTGGACAAATGCATTTTATTGATGTGAAACTATTTTTATCTGGTTGAATAATTTTTTTAAAACAAACTTCTTTACTCTTGATAAAACTTATTTCCATTTCCCATTAAGAAACCTATGCAGACACTCACCCTATTGTTAGAGTTGGAGAGTGCCCCTCTTACTAAAAGACCAGTAGAGCAGAATTGAAAAGAGTGGTCCGTGGATCACCTATACCAGGTCTGCCATTGTGAGAACAAAGACCCAGCATTGCTTTACTGGACCTGCTGATTTTTGACACAAATAGATTGCTGTATCTTCTTACTGCCAACACCACCACCACCACTACTGCTATTACTGGGAACAATGAAAAATCTAGAAAAACTTTACAATTGTCAGTAGGATAAAAGAATCAATGATCTCTGTGGAATAGAAATCCAATAGGAAACTAATAGCTAACATTTATTGTTTATTATGTGTTAGGCATTGTACTTAGTTCTTTAAATGGAAGATCTTCTATATTCCTTATCACAACTTTTTGAATTAGTGTAGTGAAAAATCTGTCAGTTTTTTAGGCCACTAAACATCTCTTCCCAATTTCTTTGTCTCACACATTTCCCCACCTTCATAAACTTGGTGGGAAAATAAATAGTCTTAACCTGTACAATTTCCTTTCAGTAAATTATTTTTATTCTTAAATTAGCCAAGGTGTTTTCTGGTACTTGTAACTAACAACCCTGAATTATACCGGTAGGTATCATTATTACCACTATTTACAAATGAGGAAACCAAAGTTGAGAAAAGTCGAATAGCTTGCCCAAACTTACCTAGTTAATATGTAGGAAATCTGAGATTTATATCCAGGCAGTCATACTCCAGAGATGCATGCTAAACAATTAAAATCTACAATGAAGTCAATAAAGAGAAGAATGGATACAGAGGAAAACTGAATCATTGATGGTGACAAGCATATGAGAAGTTATCCTGAAATACAGAAGAAAAAAACAAAAATGGCATAATAAATGCTCCTAAACATTCAGCTGTAGAAAGTAGATGTAAGGGAAAAATTGTAGATTTATTGAAGGGTTTAGAGTAGTTAGAACAGAAGCAATACTTAAATATAATTTTAAAATATTTTTTTCTGAGCAGAAAATAAAGCCCTGAGTGTGCAGATTTAAAGAGGTCGTACATTTTAGGCATCTACTAGGTAATTCCTAGACAGGAGGAGAGACCTGTCTAGAAATTACCTTGACAAAATTTTATATTTACAAAGAGAAAGAGGAAAAAACTTTATAAGAATACAGATAAAAGAAATAGTTGATCTGCAATGATAAAATTAGACTTCAGTGAAACACTAAATTCCAAATAAGTGGAGTAGACCAAGTGTGTATGTGTAGAGTTTTGAAGAAAAAAAATGCTTGTAATGCAAAAATTTATACCCAGCTTAATTGTCGTTAGGATATGAAGGATTAAAAAGATATTCTTAGACATTCAGTGGTTTATGAAATGTATTCACTCTTATATCTTGTTACCCTTTTTGATAATTAAATGTGTTCTCTTTAGGGAGGAATTAAATTTAAGACTTATGAATGAGAAATTCGTAGTATAAAATAACTAGTGAATTTTCTCTGATTTGGTTAAGCTTCCAAAATAGGAAACAAGGGTTTTCGGGTATTACTGATTAGATTTTGCAGTTCTCTGCTTTTCTGCTTCTCATGGTCCTCAAGCTATATATTCTTTCAAGTAGTTCAGATTGGTATGTTAATCTGTTTGATGTCTGTCACTATTGGCCATTGGTATTATTCTGATTCACTCTTGATAACAGTGACTAAACTGCTTACACATTTTGGGCACTTTACAGGGAGAATTCCTAGTCAATGCAGAGTTTCATTTAGGAATTAAATGACATTTTTCATTGTTCTAGCACTTAAGATGTTTTGTACCTGGTAAACTGTAATGACTTGAATCCTGGTTTGATGCTTATTGAATATGCAGAGATGAAAAAGGAAATCTGCAGTTTAAGCTGAGACCAAATTCCTATACATATTATCATCTTTCTTGGGCCTAGTAGTATTGTTCTAATTCTAAAGCCACAAAATAAATGACTAGTTTAAAAAAAAAAAAAAGCCTTCACAAAAAAACAAAGTTACCATAGTCTAAAGCTGACAGAGGAAAAAAGAGAAGTAAATTTATATAGGTTGTAAGACGTGGAAAATTTGTAGGTGAATCATGGTTGTGAAACTGGATTATCTTGCTTAAAAAATGAAAAATTTAGTATAGCCACTGTAGCAGTGTTCATATCCAGAAGGGCAGCATGACACAGTGTTTAAGAGCAGGAGCTTCCAACTCCACAACTGCTAAGCTGTGTCACCTTGAGCAGGTTACTTTGGGTGGAGCCTCCTGTATCCTCAAACCTACTAAAAATAATAAATGTTCAAGAAACATTATCTAGTTGTTATCTTTGAGATGTTATGTAATGGAAACACCATGTTCTCTAGCTCAAGGTCACTTAGGAGGGACCTAGATTCAGAGTGAAGAATACCCAAAGGTGGAGGGCCCTGGCCAAGACTTGGCCCATGGAAGAGGTTCCAGCCAAAGGGCCAGGAGAGGTTTGGTCACATCCCTAACAGCCTTTGTGCTGAGAAAGATCAATGTCTGTCCAGACTCATGGAGATATGGGTTGTGTCATCTTGAAGTAATTCTGCAAATCCAAATCTTTCCAAATATCTGGTCAGAATGTATTCAGAAATCTCATTAAGAAATTCCTCAGATATATCTTTTTACCAGCTACCATGGAGGGAATTCCACAAAGTATCATTAAGGAAGAGAAGGCAGTTGCAGAAAAGTATGTAAAATACCCCGTTGTTTGAAATGCCCCACTCCAAGGATGCTTTCCCCTGTATTCCAGAGATTAGAATAGACTCTGGTACTACCAGTTAGTTTTCAGTACTTGTTGAGTACATGTGTGTTGAAAATGTTGGCATTTCATGAAATAAAATACAAATACATTAATGACCCTTAAACTGACATTAACTACCTGGGAGAGGTGAGGGAAGAAGTAAAAAGCCCCCTCCCCCAAAACAGTGTATAACAAGAGAGAGAAGATATCCAAAGTAAAATTAAAAAGATTCCTCAAGATACATATACAATAGCTCATACCTGATACTTTTTTCTTTGCTATTAGAAAAGTCAATTCTGCACAAAATTAGTAGCCAAAGAGATTTGTTCAAACGTGGATCTTTTTTATTTCTAAAGTGAAGTGGACTAGGACCACACCAAACTTGGGCCGCCTCTACTTGTGCAGACATCGGCCCCTCCAACTCAACAGGCTGACGATATTTTGAAGTGATGTCATACATCTTTTGGGGGATGAGGGAGGCATCTGTGCTAATGGGATTGTATTTTCAAGCTTTTAAATGTTTCCAGCAATATTTCATTGAAAATGTAGGCTTAGTCATGTCTAAGCCTGCAGAAATACTGGTGCTTTTATAAAGAAGTAGAGAGTTTGTCACTGCTGTGATGGTGCATATCCCTAATATATTCTTGCTTTCTGTAACCTGGATGCAATCCAAAGCCAACTGCAATCACTCTGACTGATTTATTTGAACTGGCAGAGCTCACATCGGTATCCTCTAAATGTTCCCTTATGATGTATTCCTCCACAGAAGAAGGTAAATGTAGTAATTAGGATTGCCTTATTTTATGACTAGCACTATGCAAAAAATATGGAGCCATTTCCAATGCAATTCTTGTATATGAAAAATATGTCCCAACTTCAAAGTCCTTTATCCAGACAGACTAGAAATGCACTGTAACGTAAAGTAGATTGGCCACAAATATTGCAAAATACAAGATCTGGTTTGCTATTCTGTGACTGTTTCAGCTAGCATTTTGACTGCCCAAAATAAACCCTAAATAAGATTTTAAAACATTTTGAGGAAACCATGTCAACCAGTACAGTGAGTTTTGATTCCCATAGCACATTAGCATTGGCAAGTTGAAGGGCAAGCACCCTGACAGCTCAGAAAAATGTCAAATGGCCCCCTGAGAGCCGGTCAGAGGAGGCTACCAACAAGGACAGCTGAGCCAAGGAACAGCTCTTTCCCGGTTCCTTCAGTGGAACACTCCAGAGTGTACCGCTGGGTGGGCTGATCAGATTGTCAACCAGGGCATCCTTGCCACCAGCCAGCCCCCAGGACCCTGCAGAAGAGGTATATGGACCCTTGGGGGCTTCAGTATGTCCTGGGACATCACTATACCATAATGAATATTTTTAAGTGTTACCTTCATTATTATTTATAGTGATAATTTGATAATTCTGACGCATCAGTAAACTTACAGTGTTTCACTGTACTCTTCTAAAGAATTTAGTGAAATTTTAAAATATACCTTGGTATGGTGGGGAGAATGCAGGCATTGATGTCAAACAGACCTGGATTCAAATCCAGACTCCTACCAACAACTTTATTATATTGGGCAAGCACGTTAAATTCTCATAGCTTGTTCCCTCTTCTGTAAAATTACAATAATAATGCCCAGTTCATAGGTTGTTGTAAGGCTTCAATTAGATCAAATATTTTAAATCTAATAAAGTGCTTGATACTTAATAGGTGGTCAAGTACCTATTCAGAAGCAGAGCTATCTCATTTACCAGGCATTTCACGAATACTGAAGTTTTATCATTCTTTGGGGATTTTAGTGATAAAGCTGGTATTCAAATTCAATTGCCCCTGAAATTGCTATGGCAAAATGAAGCCGCCCACCCTGTGTGGGAGTGCTGTTTACTCTGTTGCTCTTTGTTTCCTGCAGAGCATTAGTTTATTTTTCATCTTCTTCTATCAGAGATTTTCAATTCCCAATCTTCCAATTTTGTTTGGTGAGTTCATGCAATCCCCCCTTTCCTTCTGCTGGAACCTGCCCCAGGATGACTCCTGACCTGAAATGCATTTGAACATTCCGCAGGCTAAAATAGCCTAATGCCATTCTTCTGAGAGAGCTCTCTGCTGGATCTGAGAAGCAGTAATTGTTTTGAGAAGATGAGCCGTGGCTGGGTGGAAGGTAGGTTTGGATCACAGTGTAGGATGATACGCAGAAGCAAGCCGCTATGCTCCAGGACTGAAACTGTCCTAGAGAAGTGGGTAGTGTTCTCCTTCAAACTCCATAAAGAAGATTCCCAGCCCATCTCATTGAAAAGAAACTGTTCACTTAAATAGGTTTACAAAGAGGAATCATTTGTTTAATATTTTTGATTTTTAATATTAGCCCCCAAGTGCTCTATAATGTTATGTTCAATAAGCCCCATTGTCTATAAGACAAGTCTAGAATCCCCGTAAGATAAGAAAAGACATTACAAATAAAATGAATACCAAACTCTGATTAACATAACAATCTTGGACTTCTTTTTCTTACTGAGTACTGATGTTGTGGCATTTCAGTGAATATCTGTAGAGTACCAATGTGTATGGTACTGCCCACTTTGTATAGTCACCTCATCTAATCCTCACAACGGTCCTGTAAGTTTGATGCTATTATTATCCCCATTTTCAGATGAGGAAGCTGAGGCTCAGGGAATTTGTGAAACTTTTAATTAACCAGAATGTAAATATCATCATGCATAGCACAAGCCTTTATTCCTAGAATCGGACCTGCTGCATAATAGACAATTGTTGGATGACTGAACTTCAACGTCTGGTTAGAGTCCAGCAATTGCAAAGGGATTCAATTCCAAGGGGCCTTCTGACCCTAAAGCCCACAGCTTAAACTTTTTTCCCTGCTTCTCCCCTCCCTCAGTCAGCCCTGTATTAGACAGTTTGGTAGAAATAAAAGGGTATAGAGGACATAGTCCCAGCCTTCCATATGCATAATCCAGTGAAGATTCTTAAAACCCAGAAGAGGTGTTCACTATACACTTTGTTTAGGAGCATCACTTAGGGGGTTCTAAGCTTTAGAATAAGAGCCGAGGTAACTAGGCACTGAAGCAGCACTGTTGTAAACCCATGTGTTAATTGGGCCTCAGGTTTGGTAGCTGTAACAGAGACATCAAAATACCATGGCTTAAACAAAATGAAAATATATTTCTCTATCACAAAACAGTCCAGGAAGCAGTGGTGCAGAGCTGGCCAGGGCAGCTTTGCTGCCGGGTTGCCATCTCTGGGCCTGAGGCAGCTCCGGGTTCTCACTGGGTCCCAGCCAGCAGGTAGAAACAAAGAGCCTTGGGAGCAAATACGTTCCTTTGGGAGATCAGGCTCTAGGAGAAGTTTACTCCTCATATGCATAGAACGTGGTCCCTTGGCCACAACAAGCTGTCCCAAAAGCTGGGAATTACATGCTCCAGTGAGCAGCCACGCACTCAGCTAAAATGACCATAAACAACCAGCAATTTCTACCACGGTCTACTTTGGAAGAGCGTGGGTGCCCTGGCACTTGGGTCTGCTTGCTCCTCTAATCTCTTTTCTCCCTGCTTTATCGTATTCTCCTTTCCATCAGTGTCAGGATGGGCGGGCTGTTCCGGATGTTCCATGGTGGTATGGAAAGAACTAGAATCAGAATCACTCCTCTGATTCTTATATTTTTTGTAAGATGGTGGCAGTTCTCTATTTAATATTTGTAATAAAGAGATGCTATGAAGGATAAAGTTTTATTTCCTTGTGTTCTCAATAAATTTTAAAATGTTTAAGTTCATTTTTCCTTTAAGCCTTAATATACTGACTTTTGAAGTCCCGTAAATATTGTTTAAATTTAAAAAACAAAATCCTTGTATTGAATTTTTCATGCTGTTGCCACCTTGTAAAATAGTAATGGAAATCGCTAAATATGCCCAGTATGAGTAATAAGTGTTGCTATGATATCTTAAATGTTTTGTTTTTGTTTCTTCTCAGTTCTTACATTTGGAAAAATTATTATATTATTCTAGAGTTTTAAATTTAAATTTAATTTTATAATAGCATCAGTTTTCTCCCCAGAGAACTCAGAATCTCAAGTCACATTGGTAAGGATGTTGAATACAGATTTTTTTTTCCCTCCTGCCTGCAAACTTTTTCCTTTACCATTTATAATTGGAAATGAGCAAAGTTCAAAGTATAATCTCAACTAAAACACTTCTTTTTTAGGAAGACAGAAGTTTTCTAATCTCAAACATTTTGATTTGTTGAGAATAGGAGAGTTATCTGTACTGGTGTATTGCCTCACACCTATAATCCTAGCACTCTGGGAGGCCGAGGCATCCCTTGAGGTCAGGAGTTCAAAACCAGTCTGAGCAAGAGCAAGACCCTTTCTCTACAAAAAATAGAAAAAAAAAAAAATTAACCCAGAGTGGTGAATTGAGCCTGCAGTACCAGCTACTTGGGAAGTTGAGGCAGGAGGATTACTCAAGCCCAGGAGTTTGAGGTTGTAGTGAGCTATGATGCCATCATACTGTAGCCTGGGAGACAGAGCAAGACCCTGTCTCACAAAATAAAATAAAAAGGAATGTGATAAGTACAGTACTCAAATATTTGTCGACTAGATCGTATTTAACTTTTTAAATTTAAAAAATTGCCCATTTTAATCTATATATTCCGAACTATTAAATAAAACATCTAAAAGAATTTGGCTATGGTGACTATCCCCCAATACTCAATACAGTCACATACAGCACTCACACAGATAGATTTAAGCACACCATGTGCACAGGTAGGCATTTGTGTTGAGGTCAGCCTACAACAACTTCAGTTCTTTAAAACATACTAGAATTAAATGTCTCTAAATAACTGCAAAGGTCCTATATTTTGCTCTTTGGGCTCTCATCCTCAACCTCTAATTTGAAATACAGGTTCAATATCCCTTATATGAAATTCTTGGGACAAGAAGTATTTTGGATTTTAGAATTTTTTTGGATTTTGGAATATTCTCAAAATATACATACTGGTTGAGCATCCCTAATCTGAAAATCTGAATTTTGGAGCATTTCATATTTTCAGATTAGGAATGCTCAATCTGTATGTAATTTGGTTATCTCTGTATTCCTGTAGAATACAGGTTTTAGATATGCACATTTAGTTAAATGGTGGAGGCCAAGAAGAGAACAGGGACCAAAGGGCAGGAAAGAGAAAGCATGAGATCAAGATTAGAAGAGGAAGAGTGACAGCACCAGCTGATGGTTGTATGTCAGGGGAAGAGACAAGAGCTACTGAAAGGCAGGCCCAGAGCTAGTGGTGTCTTCATATAGTTGTGAATGCTCATAGTGGTGCTCTCAAGTCATCAAGAAAAGTGTGTGTGCTCTATATGTTCCAGTTAATAAGTCAGGAAAAAGTAATGATACTTCAGTAGCATTTGAAATTACAAAACAAATGGACATTTGAAGGATAATCTTTGGCTATCTAAAAATTTTAATCCTGTGGAACAGCTCCTTACTCAAAGATGACAGAAATGAAAAATTATTAAATTAGTACAAAGGATGAAGTGGCCAGTTTTTAAAATGTAGTGCACTAAAAGGTCGTAACTAACTTGGGAGAACAGCACTGAGAGACCAGATTAGCTCTGCCCATCTAGTTATCCTTACCCAGAGAGGCAAGGCCAAATTTTGTTGTCAGAATAATAGTGTTTACTGAGCACTTATTATGGGCATCACTGTGCAAATGATGACACGTGCACCTCCTGTAATTCCTCCTCACCCTGCAATTTAGGAATTATGAGGATTTTAGCATTTTAAATAGGAAGGAACTGAGGTGTCAGTTGGTCAGGTAGCTGTTGGTGGTCACACAGTTCACAAGCAATTAGCAGGAATTCTCCTCCCCCTACCTCCATCCCCACCCTCAGTCTACCACCAGTCACAGAGCATGTGCTCTTGCCAGGGCTCACTAGAGCCATGCTTAGCTGAAGCAAAACCACTTCCTAGATGTGTGGCTCTAGGGCAGCCATGAAGTGTTTCCAAGCCTCAGTCTGTCTGTTGGACAATGGGGATAAGAGTAATTAGTTGACTGCCTACTGCGTAGGGGCCTTGTAAGACTCATGAGAATAAAATTTCTTAGAAATGCAAAAATAATTTTGTAAAAATTATTGTTATAAAGCATTGACATGATATCCTTACAGTCAGGAAAATGAGAATAAAGTTGTTTCTATTTGGGAAGTATTATTATATAACATTATACACTAAGAAATAGGGATTAGAGTAATTTAGTCCTCAAATATTTTCAAGTTAAAAATCTAAACTTGGTTCTCCCCACTATAAATATTCTCTTATCCTCCCCCTCCCAGCTCAACAAGAAAAGTCCCAGTTATATTGTATTCATTTCATTCTACTGAATGAAATGTAGTCTGCATAAAGGAGACAGCAAGAGTAATGAAGAATTTGCTTTGTGCAGTGATCAGTGAGTGTATTGAACCTGCCACCAGAAGGTCCTGTATTCTCATTCAATTATCCAACTCGGTAGACGCAGAGTGTTTCTCTGCCACCGCTCAAACTCAGCTGTTCTCCGTATCTGTTGGATGAGTTTGTGTTTCTCATCTGTTGGAACTTCATAAGGACAGAAACCATGTTAAAGAGTCCTCTTTACCTAGAGGTGGAAACAGGGAGCAGTGGCAGTGAAGTAACATTTAAGGACGCTGGAGTTTAGTGAACGAAACTCCTCTGTCCCACCTAGAGCCTGCAAGGCTTCTCATTCACAGGACAAGGATTTGGTTCCATCCTCTGCACACAAATGCATAGTGTTATTGGGCATCCAAAAACCCATCTCTTGTATTTTTGAATCCAAAGTTTAAAAGAAAGCAAGCCTAGCCTAGGTCTTCCACATTTTTTTTGGAGCCACTGGACTCAAGACAGCTGGGCATTACTTCTCATCAGCATTTGTTCGCTCAGAAGGAAGCCTTTCATCTCTTCTTTGTCCTGGGGCTCAGCTTCCTCACCAGGTACCTGGGCCTTCCCTGTCCCTCTGTATTCCCTTACTTTGAAAGCTGTTTCCTTCTCCTGCTCCCTCAGCTTCTTCCTTTTTCCCCTTTCTATCACCTCACTAGCAGTAGTGTTTCCTACTGTTTAGTCAAAGAAATAGAGACGGAGAAGAGTTTTTAAAATTTGAGAAATAGATAAGTGTGTTAAATTATAAATGTCTGGAGGGCACATGCCCTTGTTAAATGTTGTGGAGCACCAAACAGAGCGCAACTATTATAGGCGCTAAGGAGTTGCAGAAGTTAGATTTTCCTAATAATACCTATATTCAGTCCATAATCTTCACACTTACTTAAACCTGCTTCTAATAGTTTTTAGTAATATCTGTGAATAACTATAGCTATTCATTCATATATATATTTGCATATTTACCCCCAAAGTCATGCTCTATTCAAACCTGGTACCATAGTTTTTCCTAACTGTAACTGATGAGATTTCACAAGAGCATTGCATAATTTAATTAGTTTAATGTTTGTAGAAATTCTTTGAAGGTAAAATCTTTTCACAAATGCCAAGAATTATGATTGCTTTATTCATATAGTTCCCAGGACTCAGTTTCTCCTGCATATAGTTTCTCTCACAATCAAGGAAGGTTAAATGCAGTACTTTTGACAGTATTTCAGAATTAAAAGTATATTTTTGATCGTGATAGATACTGAATTATTTTTGCTGGTTTGAATCTTGAAAATAAAATGAAGCGTAAATACCAGTTAAACTGATATCTCTTCAATCAGTTATACTTGGAGTACATTTTGACATTTGGATGTTGCCATTAAATTCTCTGCATTAAACCATCAGATTATTTTTAAAACGTATACAGAATTTGTGTCACTATTCTGGGTTTTATTTGAACAGAATTTTGTTCAAGTAGAGAATTCTATGTAATATGCTTTAAATGGTATTTAATAAAATGAATAAGAAAAATGTCAAATATTAATCCTTTTAGATTCCTTTTCCATATGAATTTCTTTCACAAATTTATTTCGTTATATACTTTTTTGTGCAAACATCATTTTTCTTCAGATTTTGCTTTGCTCTCTGTAAGATTATGAAAACTGTCTCTTCTATAACTGCATTCAGAGAACCCTGCGAACAGGAAATGCTCAGGTAAAAATGCTTGGATGGCAAAAACAATAGGTGCTGCATATTTACACCTGATGCTTTTGGGTTCTTCCTTTTCTAAGTAGTCACAAGATACCTGGGAGTTTGATTGTATTTCTCAGTGTACAGGAAGGAAAAGTAAGATTTCGGTTTGGAGCAGTGGTAGCACAGGGCATCAGCCAAGAAATGTAGCAGTAGCAGCCCAAATGAGGCGTCGAATTCAAGATAATTTTACTTTAATTTTTTTTTAATTTTTAATTATTATGAGTAAATAATAGTTGTACATCTTTATAGGGTACATGTGATGTTTTGATGCAGGCATACAATGTGAATTAATCAAATCAGGGTGATATAGATATCCTCACCTCAGGCATTTATCATTTCTTTGTGTTAGGAACATTCCAGTTCCACTCTTTTAGTTATTTTAAAGTATACCCTTACTGTCGATTATAGTCACTTTACTGTGCTATCAAGTAGTGTTCATTCTATCTAACTATATTTTTGCAACCATTAACTATCCCCAGTTTATCTCCCCCCGCCCCACCCTTCCCAGTCTCTGGTAACCATTGTTCTATTCTATCCCCATGAGATCAATTGTTTTAATGTTTAGCTCACACATATGAGTGAGAACATGAGAGATTTGTCTTTCTGTTTTTGGCTTATTTCACTTAATATAATGTTCTCCTTTTCTACCATGTTGTTGCAAATGGCAGGATTTCATTTTTTGTGGCTATATAATATTCTGTTGTGTATATGTACCACAATTTTTTTTATCCATTCATCTGTTGATGGACGGTTAGTTGATTCCTAATCTTGGCTATTGTTAATAGTGCTACAGTAGACATGGGAGTGCAGATATCTCTTTGATATACTAAATTCTTGTCCTTTGGGTATATGCGGTGGGATTGCTGGATCATATGGTAATTCTATTTTTAGTTTTTTTTGAGGAACCTCCATACTGTTTTCCATAGTGATTGCACTAATTTATATTCCTACCAACAGTGTAAGAGAGTTCCCCTTTTTCCGCATCCTTGCCAGCATTTGTCATTACCTGTCTTTTTATAAAAGCCATTTCAACTGGAGCGAGATGATAACCTCATTGTAGTTTTGATTTGTATTTTTCTGGTGACTAATGATATTGAGCATTTTTTACCTGTTGACCATTTGTATGTCTTCTTTTGAGAAATGTTTATTCAGCTTCTTTGCCAATTTTTTAATTGGATTATTTGATTTTTTTTCTATCAAGTTCTTGGAGCTCTTCATATAGTCTAGGTATTAATCTTTTGTCAAATGGGTAGTTTGCAATTATTTTCTCCCATTCTGTGGGTTGTCTGTTGATTGTTTCCTTTGCTGTGCAGAAGCTTTTTAGCTTGAAGTGATCCGATTTGTCCAATTTTGCTTTGGTTGCCTGTGCTTTGGGGGTATTGGTCAAGAAGTCCTTGCTCAGACCGATGTCCTGAAGCATTTCCTCAATGTTCTCTTCTAGTAGTTTCGTAGTTTAAGGTCATAGAATTAAGTCTTTAGTCCATTTTAATTTGATTTTGTATATAGTGAGAGATAAGGGTCTAGTTTCATTCTTCTGATTATGGATATCGAGTTTTCCCAGCACTATTTATTGAAGAGACTATCCTTTCCTCACTGTATGTTTTTGGCAATTTTATCAAAGATAAGTTCACTATAGATGCGTGGATTTATTTCTGGGTTCTCTATTCTGTTCCATTGGTCTGTGTGTCTGTTTTTATGCCAGTCCCATGCTGTTTTGGTTACTACAGTTCTGTAGTATAGTTTGAAGTCAGGCAATATGATTTCTTCAGTTTTGTTCAGTGTGCTCAGGATGGTTTTGGCTATTCTGGGTCTTTTGTGGTTCCATATAAATTTTAGGATTTTTTTTTTATTTCTGTGAAGAATGTCATTGGTATTTTGATGGGGATTGCATTGAATCTGTAGGTTGCTTTGAGTCGCATGAACATTTTAACAATATTGATTCTTCCAATCCATGAGCATGAAATATATTTCCTTTTGAGTGTGTGTGCCCTCTTCAGTTTCTTTCATCAATGTTTTATAGTTTTCATCATAGAGATCTTTTAATTCTTTTGTTAAGTTTATTCTTAGGTATTTAATTTTATTTGTAGCTATTGTAAATGGGATTATTACCTTGGTTTCTTTTTCAGATTATTTACTGTTGGCATATAGAAATGCTACTGATTTTTGTATGTTGATTTTGTATACTGCAACTTTACTGAATTTGTTTATCGTTCTAATAGTTTTTTGTGGAAGCTAATTACACTTGTGAGAAAAAAAATTTCCCCTCAGGCAGTGCCGCTCAGAAACTAAAAGATAAGCATAGAAAACAGCGTGGAATCATTGAAGTGGGCACAGATTATGGATAAAGAACAGGGGAGTATGATTTATAGACAGACAATAGAAAACTAGGCCTAGGACATTCCAGAAATGGCTGAAATGTCAAAATTGAGGGAGGAAAAGGTAAGAGATGAGTTAGAGTCACCAAGAGTGAGGCTAGAGTAAGTAAAAATTCTGGCTTGTCTTCCTTCCTTCCTTCCTTCCTTCCTTGATCACTAAACTCTGAGTGATTTTAGAAAAGACATTTCTTAGCATACAGCTGCCCTATAAATAATGTAGTCAAGGGATGGTATGGCATGGCAGTTCAGAGAATGGCCTTTGGAGTCTGACCATTGTGGTTTTCACTTACCGTTAAGTGATGAGTATTAAATCATGGTAGTAACTTATGTAACAAGTATAATGTGTTTCAATAACTTTATGAAGAGAATTTGGGAAATGCAAATTTATATTCTTAGTATTTTGAAAGAGAAAAAGCATATTAATACAGGCAAGAAGAACCCTGAAATATATATTAATATACAGTAAATGTACATTACTCTTATACTCAAATCAGCAAAGGCATTATAAAAAAAGAAAACTACAGTGCAACATCTCTCCTGAACATAACTGCAGAACCTTTCACAGAATATTACTAAATTGAATTCAACAATATGTAAAATTAATTCATCGTGATCAAGTGTGGTTTATCTCAAGAATGCAAAGTTGGCTTAACATTTGAAAAATAAGCAATGTAATTCACCATATTATTTAATAACAGAAGGAGAAAACCCATGTGATTATCTCAATAGATAAAAAGCATTTGATAACATTCAACACCCATTCATGAAGTTTCTCAGCAAACTAGGATAAAGGGTGTATAAAAGACCTATAGTTTACATTATATTTAATGATGAAAGACTGAATGCGTTTCCTCTAAGAATTGAGCTAGTGCAGTAATAGAAGCTACACAGATTGGAAAGGAAAAGTAAAACTGTCTTTTTTCACATAGTACATTATTGTATGTACAGTAAATTGTTAAGCAGGCATCAGCAAACTATAGCCTATACTCTAAATTGAGTCTACAGCCTATTTTTGTATGGCCCATGAGCTAAAATGATTTTTACATTTTTTTGCTGGTACAAGTGTAAGATGGAACAACCATGTTAGAAAACAATTGGGCAATTTCTTATGAGATTAAACACACTTACCATGTGACCCAGCAGTTCCCCGGGTATAACCTAAGAATGAAGGAAGAAAATACATCCATACAAAAACTTGTCTATGGATATTCATAGCACTGTTATTCACAAATACCCCCAAACTAGAAACCACTTAATTGTCTATCACAGATGAATGAGTAAACAAATTATATTCATACTGCTCAATGAGGAAAAAGAACCAAACCATTGAAACACAACATGAATGTACCTCAAGAACAAGCTGAGTAAACAAAGTCAGACCTAACAGAGTCCACACTGCATTATTCCATCGATATAAAACGACCAGACAAAATTAATCTGTAATAACAGAAAGCAAACTCATGGTTGCTGGGGCACAAGGGGCAGGGCAGCACTGCAAAGTTGCTGAGGCATTTTTTGGGGTGCGTGACAGAAATATTCTAAATCGGATTTAAATTGAGTTTAATTGTGAGACGTAAAATTCTACACCTTTAAAATCAGCGTATTTTATTATGTGTAAGTTACATCTCAATAAAGCTGGCTTGAAAAGTAAAAAATATTAACACGGTTTTAAAAATCACGGTGAGACTTGACTGAAGCTAGACTGTGGGCTTCTGCAAAGAACAGACTCATGTAGATATTGTTGTCCAAAACTGTAGCATGTAGCTGGATACTGGGCACTTACAAAATATTTTTGAGCAGATGCCTGAATGAAAGATAGAAGACAGCGTGGAAGGCTGGGAGTAGAGGAACAAAGCTTCATGAAGTTCAGCCAGCAAGGCTCAAGGGCCAGAGTTCAAGTCTGTGCCAAGGCTGGGTGAAGCCGTTGGATATAAAATTTTTGTTTTAGATTTGTTCATCTTAATATTTTTTTTTCTATTGGAGAGAAATGTGTGCAATGCAATCCGCTACAGCTGGAATTACAGATAAAGTCTTTTGAATGGCAGGCGGGAATTCAGACAATTAACTGTGTAGTACATTACATGGGAAACTATTTTATTGAAATAATGTAAGGAACCTGTGTTGGTAGTTTTAATAAAATCAAGCCTGACTCATCTATTTAAGGACCAGGATTATAGAAATAACATCTTATGCTTGAGGAGTATTTTAAGATTGGAACAATTATATTCATATTTACTTATGAAGAAACAGAATTGGTGAATAAGTAAAATTTTAACCCTGTGAGAAAATGTAATATTTTTATTTGGATTCCCTATGTTAATGCTGAAGAAATTGCTTTAGATTATACAACTCAGTAAATGTTAAGTTTCCAGTATTACCAGAAAGGTACTTTTACAGAGGAGGATCAGCTTTCATTTCACGTTTAAAAAAATAAGCTTGAGTCAGTGTATTGTTTTTTAATCTTTTTAAATTTTATTTGCAACACTTTTTTAGAATTCTTGGGAAATTTTTCAGTGGCCGTGCACCTAACTCTCTGTAAGAGATAAATGCTTTAGTTGAATTTGCTCCTTTCCCTCCCCACCCCTAGATTTAGACTTCCTACCCCACCCTTTGCTATTCGACACTCTGGGGACTGCTGGGCCTACAGGCAGTTAGGCGCTGTTGCCCCTCTGAAGTCATCCGTGTTTCATCTTCCCCTCCCCTCCTTTTTAACCCCCATCTTTGCCTTATTGTTAAGAGTTCATGCATTTGGTTTTCTTGGCTGTTTTGCATTGATAGGATGTGGTTAATCTAGGGGATGCATTATTGTAATCTTACTTACAATACCCCTTGCAACTGGACATAGATATGTCCTTGAGAGAAGAAAATTAATCCCTCTCCCCGCCCTGTTCATTTAACAACAATTTTCTTATGTGTTTTTAGCTATCAGTTGGTAATTAATCAATACATACTAGATCTGGTGCTTTGGCAGATGTTGACCATCCTGGGCAACATAGTGATACCCTGTCTCTACAAAAATATTTTTTAAATTAGCTGAGCATGGTAGCTATAATCCCAGCTACTTGAGAAGCTGATGCAGGCAGATTGCTTGAGCCCAGGAATTTGAGGGTACTATGAGCTGTGATTGTGCCGCTGTACTCCAGTCTGGGTGACAGAGTGAGACCCGTCTCTTAGGAAAAAAATAAAAAGAGCTATTAACAAGCACACAGTTTTATTTGGCCATTACAGCTCTAGATAGAAAACCCCAAACTGTTTGCCTCTAGGCTGTCAGAGAAACGGTATTAATTTGTTTAGCATTACCAGTGCCTTTCTGAATGTCTTCATTCCTATAGTGGACAGTGCAAGAGTGGGGGCCAGTTTCTTGACTGTGAAACCATTTCCAGGGTAATTGATCATATTGACAGGGACTTAGCTGCCTGCTGCTCTACTAAAACCATCTCAGCCAGCATCCTCCCTTCTGATGTTTGATCGCCCTGCCCTTCCTCACCCCAAAGACTGAAAGTGCAAACTGAACATAACCAAGTTTTGAGAGATATCAACCCTTTACTCTAGCTCGTGAGGAAAAAGATTATTTTCCTAAAATAAAGGCATTCCTGTTCCTGAAACAATTTTACTTTCTAAAAAGTAATTTTTAAATCTTTGCAACTATTTGTTTGCTAATTTACCAGTACTTACTCTACTTGCTTACTATCAACCTCATTTTGAAATCATGTTTGCAAAGTTAATTATACTTATTTGTAAATGGAAAAATCAGAATAAGTATTTCACATTAACATATTAGCTTTAGAGAAGGAATTTTGCAGTTTATTACAATATTAACTAACAAATGGTCACTTTGACAGAACCATGTCTAACATATTTTTATGGACAGGATAGAATTGTTACGTGCTGTTCCTCTATGCTGTGATCATGGTAGGCCAAATAATGCCCGGAGCCTGTAAACGTTACCTTATTTCAGAAAATAATCTTTATGAGTATAATTAAGTTAAAGACCTTGAGATGGGGAAGTTATCCTGGATCATCCAGGTGAGTTCTAAGTGCTGTGACAAGTGTCCATATGTGAGAAAGGCAGAGGAGGATTTGACACACACACAGAGGAGAAGGGAATGAGAAGGTGGAGGTGGAGAGTGGACTGATGTGGCGACAAACCAGGGAATGCCAGCAGTCGGCAAAACCTGTAAGGCGCAAAGAAAAGATTTTT
Organism: Avahi laniger; assembly: GCA_963575035.1. Classification (NCBI taxonomy): domain Eukaryota; kingdom Metazoa; phylum Chordata; class Mammalia; order Primates; family Indriidae; genus Avahi; species Avahi laniger. Next base: position 82,906 of record CAUYSK010114379.1, read on the forward strand.
TCCTATGGCCTATGGAATGAGTATGTTCCAGCTTACACCTTGATCTTGGCCCAGTGAATCCGATTTCAGATTTCTAGTGTCTAGAACTGTGAGAGAATAAATTTTTGTTGTTCTAATCCACAGGGTTTGTAGTGATTTGTTACAGCAGCCATAGGACACTAACACAGATTTGGGTACCAGGAAGTGGGATGCTGCTGTGACAAATATCCAAAAATGTGCAGTTGGCTTTGGAATTGGATAATGGGTAGAGGCTGGAAGAATGGTAGAGGCACATGATAAAGCCTAGATTGCTTCAAGCAAACTTTCGGTAGAAATGTGGATATTAATGGTGGTTCTGGTGAGAGCTCAGAACGAAATGAGAAATGTAATTGGAAACTGTAGGAAAGAGAGATGATTCTTATACAGGCATACCCCGGTTCAGTTCTGGACCACTGTGATAAAGCGAGCATCGCGGTGACGCAGACCACATGAAGTTTCTGGTTTCACGGTGCATTTAAAAGTTATGTTGTCACTATACTGTAGTCTATTAAGTGTGCAATAGCATTATGTCTAAAACAATGTACATACCTTAATTAAAAACTTCATTGTTAAAAAAAGTGCTAACAAAGTAAGCACATCCTGTTAGAAAAAATGCTACCAATTGACTTGCTTAACACTTCGTTGCCACAAACCTTCCATTTGTAAAAGATGCAATATCTGCAAAGTGCAGTAAAGCAAAGTAAAATAAAACAGGCTATGCCTTGTAGAAAACTCAGCTGAATTGTGTAGAAAGCATGTAAGTGATGGACTTGGATAATTAGCTGAGGAGATCTCCAAGCAAAGTGTTGAAGGTGCAGCCTAATTTCTTCTTGCTGCTCATAGTCAAACGTGAGAGGAAAGACAAATTGAGGGGACTCCTCACAAGCCAAAACAAACCACAACTTGTTCGTTTGGAAAATTCTCAATGTTGGTTAAATGTTGGTTACATTTGGACCTGAAGATGGGTGATAATTCATACTCATCTGGATTTGCCTTGAGTTCATTTTCTGATGATTGTGATTGATTTTGCCCATTCCATCTGTATTATTACCTGATCTCACTTTTGGTCTTTATATAATTTGTAAGGTGGCTGACAGTTTAAGTTGTACAATCCACAGGCCTATTTTTTGGCCTATTTTTTGTTTCTTCTCAAAATATCATCCCAGCTGAGCTAATAGGCCAAGTCCAAGTTTAATCTACTCTGAGACTGAGCTTGATTTTTTCCATAGCTTATTTTGGCCACTGTGGATCTAACTCAAGATATTTTATAACTCCTGATCAAATTCTAAGGACAGTGCATTTATACTCTGTTATAATTAACAATGGAGGATTAAAGAAATAATTATGAACTAGAGCAAAGATTCAATATTTACCAATGATAAAAGGTAATGCCCTATGTATCATTTACTATATACCATGTCGTTGGCAAATTCTGAAATAGTTTAAGGATGTCATCCTTGTTTTCTAAATAAGAGGGAAGTGGGCTACAAATAATTAAACACATCTCAATGTGAATGTATGTGTGAAAAATATATTCGCTTAGGGTAGTTTTTTTTTCTTTTTAAATTCCTTCAGTACAGTAATGGCTTACAATTTAGTTTAACAGCTCGGTGTGTTGTAATCAAGAGTGTGAATAGGCAATCAAATACTTCTGTGAAATTGTGCTCCCCAAAGAATTCGAGGCAAGCCTGTTGCTATGGTGCAGTCTCACCTGGGACTTGTTTAGCTTCTTTCTCAATCAGATAATGTTGACAATAATGAGCTTAAAAACAGAATTCATAGAAAATTCAGAATGAAGAAATCCATATAAATAAACGAAGCAACGTGGTTCTTCCTTCTTTTTTTACTTCCAGTTAAGAGTTCTCGTTTGTGATCCCAAGAGATCCAAGACCCAAGATCCACAGAAGGCATTACCGTCTCACTGTTACGAGTGCTGGGGGTCATAGAAGGCACCGTTTATTAGATAGGAAAGTGTGAAGATAATCTCTACAAACTAGATTCTCTGCATCCACGGCTGCTTCCCTGGAACTTTGGAAACTGTGTTACTTGCTTCAGGCCATCACTACTTTGCATTGCCATCATATTCAGATAATGTCAAAGAAAGGCTTGTGGGTGACAGTTATTAAATTGAAGGGGCAATCACATCAGAGTAAAATAACAAGCCAGGTAGTGAGATCTTTGATGGATGACTTAGGCTTTTATTGTTTTTAAGAGATTATTATCTTCCACTCTGCACCTTGCAATGAACTATATTACCATACTCTGGAGGTCGTGGTGTGAGGCTGAAAGTCAGAGTGATAAAGGGCACCAACCCTGGAGCCGCACCTCTTCATATCCCTGCTCTGCCATCCACTGGGTGCGTGATCTTAGATATACACCATCTATATCTCCCAAATGTGAAGAGGAAGATGTTCCTCATGGGGTGGTTGGAGAATTTAAGTAAGATGCTTAATATGCAGAAGTCATTCCTTGGGTGTTGGTTGTACTTACCATTTATTATATACATAGGAAGCATTAGTGTAGTGTGCAGTTCATAGTAAGCTCCTAATAATAGCCAGTAATACTGTTACTGTTATGATTCCTTAAATGAGCCTGTGTCAGATGTAGACTTATTGAAAACACAGGAGGACGTGTAAGGGAATGACTAAAATTTTACTTATTCCATCAAAGATTTTAGTCATATAAACGAGGTTGGGGTAGTGGACCAGAAAACATCCAAGTCATTCGGTATACTGTCCTGAAGTGTGTACGTGCAAAGTTTCTGAGACTAGAGTCATCATCCTGTCAGCCTTTGCAATGAAAACGCTGCCATTCTTTTTTTTTTTTTTGAGACAGAGTCTCACTCTCTTGCCCGGGCTAGAGTGAGTGCTGTGGCGTCAGCCCTAGCTCACAGCAACCTCAAACTCCTGGGCTCAAGTGATCCTTCTGCCTCAGCCTCCCAGGTAGCTGGGACTGCAGGCATGCGCCACCATGCCCGGCTAATTTTTTCTATTTTTAGTAGAGATGGGGTCTCGCTTTTGCT
>CAUYSK010114380.1:0-39030 GCA_963575035.1 Avahi laniger
TGATCACTATGAATAGCCATTGTGTATTAGGCTGGGTAACATGGCAACACCCTATTAAAAAAAACAACAAAGATATAAATGTGCAATTCATAGAGGAAACACAGACATCAATAAATGTGAAAGGTTGTTCACCCTCACTAAGAAAATCAAAGGAATGCAACTTAACACATAACAAGATACCTTTTATTAAAAACCTATACAGTTGTCAGACTTTTGTTTGTAAAGATAGTATGTGGTGGGGGACATGGGTGGAGCTGCTGGGTCCTGGCTTTCACCCCTCAGCATTGCTGGGCGTTGCCATGCCCCTCAGGTATCTGAGAGCCATGGGCGCTCTTTGTGGATATTTGCTGTGTACCTGTGCGTAGGAGGGTGGGTGTGCAGTGTGTCACAGCAGCATCGGTGAGAGCAGATGTGTGTGCCCTCCTCCCGCTCCCCACGCTGTCAGCAGGGACTGTCCACACAGGGAGCATCACACCGCACTGCAGAGAATGTTCTTGGGTAACCCCAAGTCCACGAGGAGGTGTCTACACAGATGGCAGCAGGTCTGGACATGTTCTCAGCCAGGCCTCAGAGGCAGGCGGGGGCAGCCTTGTGCTTTTTCTCCTTTTTGTCATATTTCTTTAGTACTTCATCCAGCCTTTTAGTTTCTTCAGTCAGGGCAGTTGTTCAGTGTCTTTTCCACCATGCTGGTGGATTGGAAGTCATGGCTGTTACTCTTTCAAAGTCTAAGTTTCTCTTTAGAATTTTTGAAAAATTTGTGTTAGACAAGGAATTCTTAGAAGAGGAGAAGCTGCCTTGTTACACAGCTGTGACTGCCTGAGGTATTTTTTCCAACAAAGATTAGAGGTGAGCTTTTGGGGAACTGAGTCCGGAGTTTAATTGGCTCCTTGGCAGAGACACAGCACTCTTCTTTCTAGCAGTGTCTTTGTTCCTTAAAGGGAAATGGGCTGGTGCCCTGGGCAGTGATTGGAACTGGCTGGTTGTTTTAGGGCCATAATGGTTGGTTTGGCAGTAAAATAAGAAGAAATGTGTTGCTTTCTAACTAAATAATATTCTCTGCTACTCCTTTTGTTAGATTAGCATCAGCATATGCTTCTTACTTTATTCTTGGTCAAAATTTAAAAAACGAAGGTGGCATTCTTGTTTTTCTTTCTTTCCTGGCCTCTGTCAGACCTTTGTTTTGGTTGAATAAAGAACAGCTGAATACTTGTGGAGTTGTTAATTTTATATTATTTTCATAGATTCGTTTGGACTTGCAGAATTTGAATCAAATCTGAGGTTGCTAAATTAAAGTTTTAAATTTTTTTAATACTTTTTTTCTAATTATCATTTTGATACAAAGTTATATAGAATTCAAACATTGGAAAATACAATATAAGGAATCCCCCATGATTCTACCTCCAGAGTAGTAACTATATTCACAAGGTTGGTGAATATTCAAACACCTTATTTTTCTCTGTATATGCTAAAATTTACAATAATGGGATCTTATCTTTGGGGACAGCAACTTTTTTCCTTGTTTTCTTCCTTTTATACTTAATATACTTATATAAGTAAATATTTGTGCATTAAGTATAAATATGTATATATACTTAATAAGTGTAACTCTATACATTTTACTGTTATCATGTTTTTGAATGTTATTATTGACTTTTTAAAATGGATAGATAAAAGTTCTATTCAGAAAGAAAACTTTTTCAGCTGTGTGACTTTATTTGTATAGATTTATTTCATTTTCTTGTACATTTATACATGTATCTTAAGTGCAATGCAGTAGGATATTTCTATTGATTGATTGAGTTGAGGTCTTGGTCTGTTGCCCGGACTAGAGTGTAATGGCATCATTATAGCTCATTGCAGCCTCAAACTCCTGAGCTCAAGTCATCCTCCTGCCTCGGCCTCCCAAGCTCCCGAGTAGCTGGGACTACAGATGCGCCTCAGCACTTCCTGTTAATTTTTCTATTTTTCTTTTCTTTTTTTTTTTTTTTAGAGACAGGGTCTGGCTCTTGCTCAGGCTGGTCTCAAACTTCTGGTTTCAAGCCATCCTCTAGCCTTGGCCTCCCAAAGTGCTAGGATTACAGGCATGAGCCACCACATCCAGCCATCAATGTTTATCATTAATTTTGATATGTGGTGTTATGGTGGCATCTCTTACATAAGCTTTGCAGTCCCTCCCCCCTGTTAATTTATGCTAATGACATGTGAGTCCCTGTAGGACTGTATCTGCTGGACTGTGAAAGATGAAAGGCAGGCTGCTCAGTGTCAGCATCCAAGGATCCTGTGAGCAGCACTGAGTCTCAGCTGTTGCGAAGAACCGGTTCTCTCAGAATCTCTTGGCTGATATTTGCAGGTGTAGTTGCGTGGCCTCAAGCTTGTCGAATCCTAGGACATTCACACGTGGATGAGATGTTTCCTGAGTTTGTTTATGAATTAAGCTGATGAGTAAATGTAATAAATAGTAGCTGTCAGTGTTATTTAAAAATTAACTCTTGGTACAATATAAAACCAAAACACTGATTTGGTCTTTAATGTAAAATAGCTAACAGTTTCATTCAACTATGCTTGACCACTATAGTATCCTAGGAAATATGCTCCTGATATCTTTTTTCCTTTAAGATGATTCAGATGTTTCCCTTGTATTGTGAGTGCTGCCAGACTCCATTTCCAAACAAATCTTGTGTTTCGCAGAGAGAATTCCATGTTATCCTGTTCTAGGGTCCTGTGGCACAGACAGGCCCATGGCTGACAGAATGGCTTGAGTGTAGCTTTCAGTGTAGCTTTCAGATTGTCATGCTATTGTGCTAGGCAAATATCTACATTTATATTTTGGCTTTTAAACACATGGTAACATTATAATATCCTCTCATAAAAATGATTCTGGATTTTATGTGTTGGAAAAAATTAATCATGATCTATGCCATGACACTGAGAGAGTCTATATATATTCCAGCCACCCACTGACTTATGTAGACATTTTGTATTGATCTTGTCGTGACAGATGTGTGACTCACAGTTAGGTGTCTCTGAACCCTCACTCGTAGACTGTTAAGACGACAGCTCCGTGACCAGTTGGGACTGTAGAGGCACATGCTCTTCCGACAATAGCGAGAAGTCCTGACAAGCCTGTGAGAGGAACTTGAGCTATCGTCCGAATGCCTCGTGGAAAAACGGTTTCTCTGCTCCCGACCTTTTATGCTCACCTGATACATGAAGGACCTGAACGTGTGCCTTTAGCTTAATTAGGAGCATGAGGAGAATAGCCCTGTCATGTGTCTGTGTAACTCTTGTGGCTTCTCTGGTCAGGCAGCTCAGATAATTATGCTTCTGTAGGACAGCACCTGGCCATGGCTGGGCCCTGTGTGAGAACACCAAGCACTGTTGGATGACTGAGTCCTCCTGCCGCCTGGCACCGCCGTGGCCCACACCCTGCTTTCTTGTGCTGACAGAGAACCTCCCACTGTTCTGGTCTCAGCCCTGTTGAGTTGGGAAGCAGGTAGAAATGAAAAATTTACACACATTAGGTATTTCTACTGCGAATTTGATTTTTATCTTTCTAAATTTAATGATTTGTTTCTTCCATTTTGGTTTTATTTTCCTTTGATCTTTCCTATTGACAGAGAAGTCAGCTTTTACTCAATGTTCTCTTCCTTTTCTGCTCTACAAAGGAAGACTCTGCACCCTGGCAGTTAGGAACATGAGTGACACATCAGTATACTCAGTATAAATGAACACCAGTATATTTTGATCCCAAATCACCAACCTGCTGTCTAGAAAAATGTGGAGAAGAAATCATTCAGTAACTAGAATCATTTGCTGTCTTCGACAGGCTTTCATGCAGAAAAAGCCCCAAGTGTTCCTAGTGAAGTGACACCATGTAGCACGTCTCTGCCATCCTGCAAAGCCTCATCTTGTAGTGCTGGGCTTGACCCTGCGCAAAGTGGCTGGCTTTTACCAGAGCCATTCTTTTCCGTTGCTCGCTGCGTTCGCTCTTGCTCTCATGTACGTGAACCGTCTGTAGGCCTGGCTCTCTGGTGATAGCGTGTGGCAGTAGTTTGGGATAATGGGTCTGGGTTTGAATCCAGTTACTTTTTTTGTAACTGTGGGTATATTCCTTCTCTCTGAGCCTGAATCGTGTCATGAAGGATTTATACAATGGGTGTGTGGATGAGTTTCTGTGATAGCACAAAAGGCTTCCTACAGAGTGCCCAGTCCACTGAGGCTACTTCCCCTGCAGCCAGGGCCTATCTCAGCACCTCTCAGCTCAGCGGGAGTCAGGGAAATGTGTGTCTTGTTCTAAGTGTAACTTTGAGGTATTATCAATTGTGTAAAATGAAACATAAATGTATATAGAAGTATTCTGAAATTTAATCTGCCTAGTCTTCAAAGCAAGGCATTTGTCAGATTGAGATATTTTATTTTCTTAAGTTGTAAAGTAATATAGTTATCCTATTGAAATATATTAGAGTTCTTAAAAACTGGCTATTTCGGCGGAGCATGGTGGCTCACGCCTGTAATCCTAGCACTCTGGGAGGCTGAGGCGGGTGGGTTGTTTGAGCTCAGGAGTTCGAGACCAGCCTGAGCAAGAGCAAGACCCTGTCTCTACTAAAAATAGAAAGAAATTAATCGGACAATTAAAAATATATAGGAAAAAAAATTAGCCGGGCATGGTGGCGCATGCCTGTAGTCCCAGATACTTGGGAGGCTGAGGCAGAAGGATTGCTTGAGTCCAGGAGTGTGAGGTTGCTGTGAGCTTGGCTGATGCCACGGCACTCACTCTAGCCCGGGCAAAAGAGTGAGACTCTGTCTCAAAAAAAAAAAAAATAAAAACTGGCTATTTCAAGATGTTTTTCAGGTAGAATTTTAGATTTTATAGTGTTATTGTTAGAAGGTCATATGAGCATCCAGATTATGACATTATTTTATTTTTAGTTTGATAATCTATGTAGAACAACACTAATATTTGTAAAGGTAGGTTCCGTGTGGTCACAGGTAGCACAGGCACTCAGCTCTGCAGTTTTAGTAGAGAGGTATCCTCTCCTTGGACGGCACTTTCCTAATTCGCAGCCTCCCCTGCTCTACCATCTTGGCTGTGTGATTCTCAGGGTACCCCAGGCACACAGGCAGACTCCCGGGGGATGGAGCGCCAACCCTGCTTGAGCCCCTGCAGATCCCCTGCTCCCTGTAGGACAGTGCATTTTACATTTGCCTGGGGGTCGTGGTAAACCACTATGTGGTGGCCCATATACACAGAAAGAATTTATTAAATAATGCTTATTTGGACCACTCATTCCGGTGTGCTTCATTTCATTTTTCTAAAGTGCTCATTAAATTCACTAAATTGTTTTCCCAGTCTACTAATCAGTCACAGCATGGTTTTTTTAAAAATGCTAATTGAAATCCCTTATTCTGTTATTTGAGATGCTCTATGTCTGATCTTCACATCTCTTTTCCCCACCCTATTTTTTACTGCTTTGCCAAGGGGGAAAAAAACCATTCCCCAAATAAGTTTTCATTAACTCCTTGTTGTTTGAACTCACCAAGTCCATTCCTTCTCCCTTTGCTGGGAATGCACCCTTTTTGCCGCTCTCATTTCCTAGTGTGAGTCATCCCCAGCCGTGGCTCTAATGCCCCTCTCTATCAATAGGCTGGAGTGCCCTTTGTCACCTTACATTTATTTATAAATTATGTATAGCATTCAATTCAGATAACATTTAATCTTACACTGCCTTGTAATTGTCAATTAAATGATGTGATTCTTTATCTTATTTCCCTGTGACAATTGAAAGTTCCTTCAAGGCAAGGCCTGCCTTTGTTCTTCTGCACCCTTTGTGGCACTAAGCACATCATAGACCATCTTTAAAGTGCTTGGTGACTCCTAAATTAGGTGCTTGATAGTTTCTTTTCCATAGTAAGTGATGATCACGTACCCTCTTTTTTTTTTTTTTTTTTTTGAGACAATCTCACTCTGTCACCCTGGGTAGAGTGCGGTGGCGTCATTGTAGCTCACTGCACCCTCACACTCCTGGGCTCAGGGGATCCTCATGCCTCAGCCTCCTAAGTAGCTGGGACTACAGGTGCATGCCATGACACCCAGCTAATTTTTCTATTTTTAGTAGAGACAGGGTCTCACTTTTGCTTAGGCTGGTCTCAAACTCCTGAGCTCAAGTGATCCTCCTGCCTCAGCCTCTCAAGAGTGCTGGGATTATAGGTGTGAGCCACTGTGCCCAGCCCACTTACCCTCTTGAAGCAGGAAGAAATATTCCTATAATAGAATTATTTCTAGAGATAATTTTTGGGGGGGTAAGATTGGTAAAGCATGAAAGTATTATTATTATGAGTCTGTAGACTTAGTTTGGGCCCTTATCATTGTAAACTTGTTTGAGAAAGTGGTTGACAGTAATCATGTTCTTTTTATGTTCAGCCATATCAGCGGGAACAAGATTGGCTGGGAGAAGACAGGAAGCCACTCAGAGCCTCAGGCACGGGGAGACCCAGGAGACCAAACAAAGGTAGCAAGTCTGTGCCTTTTATTCTTTAAGTTCTGACTCTTTAAGCATGTTGTATTAATAACTAATTTAAAGTAAAATCCATTCTCTCTTTTAAGTAGGTCATATAAACCTTTACAAAGGGGATGAGAGGGAAAGGAAGAGGTCAGAGCTGTGCCCTGGCCAGCCTGTTTCTTGGCATGGCAGGCACATCCCTGATGCACATCCCTCCCCACTTGTCTGCTCACTGCATTATCTTGGACAAGGTGCTTAGAGCCTTCCTGAGCCCTCGTTTCTTATAGGGTGTTTGTGAAGATTAACTGAGAAAGCACCCAGGATGTGCACATTAAAAATGGAAATAAACTAAATTCCATTTCCCCCTTTTTTCCCACGTCTACCTGTTAATAGTAATCTCTAGAAATATCTTTTTAATTTTCAAAGCCATGTCTGCCACGTGTGATCACCGAAAAGGAGCAGGTCTCCAAGGTTGATTTGTATTCAAGATCTCCTGAATATCAGAAATTCATCTACAAATCTTAAATAGTCTTGCTCTTGAATGATTGTACTGTAAATAAGCAGCAAAAATGCTCTGTGGATACCTATTATTTTCAAAGCACCTTCCAAAGCATTTTAAGTTGTTTTGCATCTATATTCTTTTTGAACTGAGAGTGTAGAAAACAGTAGTGAATTATCTGAAAGTTATTGTTCTTAAGACTAGTTTTGGCATTTTGTGTTTTAAAGGATAAAATTAAGCACTTAATTCCATACCATTGTAGGGAATACATTTATTTCAAAACAGAAAAATGTATGTTTTGTTAGGGCAAGCGATAAGCAATTTTTATTGCCAACATTTATTCTGAAAAAGAAAAAAATGTTTATTGTGCAAAAAATAATTATTCTACAGCAATTATTCAGACAATTCACAGTATGGTTATCCTCCCTTCTTTTTTTTCTTTCTTCAGTCCCGCTGCCTCGAGGTAGTCTATCACTAAGTTAATAATTTGGGTCCAGGTTCCTTCCTGTGCCTGTCCATACACTCCACATTTGGGTGCTTAGTTGACACAAAATGGGTATTTTCACCTAACAATACATCATGCACCTCTTACTGTGTCAGTATCTGTAGATCTGAGACATCATTTTTAATGGGATTGGCTTGTGGTTTGGGTTTTATTTGATTTTGACTTTAATTTTCGCCTGCGTGTAATTAATTTGGCATTTTATAAAGACTACAAAGAAGGCTTGAGTTTGGGTTTTTGTTTGTTCTTTAAGTACCAGCTGTGGCATGGAAGAGCAAGATGGAGTCAGGCCTGCATTGGAATCCCCGTTCCACAAGTACAATTGTGTAACACGAGCCAGGCAAGACAGTGAAGCTGCCCAGAAATTAGCAGCCACAGAAAGCTGCTGGCTAACAAGAATCTCAAAGGGAGAAACTCATGGGTGGGGTCACCCAGCAGAAGCTAAAACCAAGGTGGGGAGCTGGAGCCACTTCCAGAGATGAGTCCTCCAGGCTCCCATCCTCCAACACAGAGGACATGCAAAGAGACACGGATCCTCTAGCAACAGGCCTGGTCTCCTGTGGTGCAGTGAATGTCAGTGGCCTTTCAGTGTGAGAGGCTGTCCAAGGAGATGTTGGATCAGGGTTCTCTCTCTCTCTGTTCTTAGGGTGGCACTAAATTGGGTCTCTCCCAGATAGGACTTGTCTTTCTATTCTCAGTGTCTGGCAGGCGGACAGGTACCTAGCACACTTTAAATGAATGGAAATGTGACATAAACTCATTTTCCTCGCTCCTACCCTTTGCTCTGTAGACAGAAGGTTCGTCCACTGCCTCTTCAGGAAGCCAACTAGCCGAAGGCAAGGGAAGCCAGATGGGCACTGTCCAGCCAATCCCGTGCCTCCTGTCGATGCCCACCAGGAACCACATGGACATCACCACACCTCCCCTGCCCCCCGTTGCACCTGAGGTGCTGAGAGTGGCTGAGCACAGGCACAAGAAGGGGCTGATGTACCCTTACATCTTCCATGTCTTGACGAAGGTATTATCAAAAGGGCCCTGGAGTGGCTTCTGTTATTTGACAGGTCAGGTGGTCATTCCTATGGGTGTTTTGTCCTTTCGTCCTTTTTTCAACTGTTTTTCTATCTCACTAAAGTATTTGAAACACAATTCACTTCCCCCTTTCTAAACATTGAACAAAAGATGAAAATTTATAACTGTAAATACAATTTAAAAATAACTTGTGAAGTCTCACTTTTCACCTTCAATTTAGTATATTTTTGAAACTTCTGATGAAATAATAACATATCACATTATTTTATAACTTGTAATTTTCTTTTTATTTCAATTTCAGAATTTCTTACACCATATTTATGCTGTAATATAAAGCTTAATTCTGATGCCAGATAAAATATCTGATTTCTTTCTCATTTGTGCTTGTTCATCTACCTCATTGAGTGCAATTTTAAAAGTGCTTATAGCGAAAAAATGTAATACAGGATTTTGTTAAATGTACATAGAAAGTTCAATTATCTTTTTATACAGTGTCATAATTTCACTTTATTAGTGTCCTACCAAATGTATACTTAAATATATGCATATAGTATGGCATTAACTGTTTTTTAATCTTGGTGTCTCAAATTCATCTATGTGTATTTAAATTTCCTCAATGATTTGTGGTCTTTCCGTTAATGCTTATAACCCTAGACCCACAATTTAATAGGTTACTTTAGTGACCAGGTTTATCATGCAGAATTGGTTTATTACTATCATGTATTATTGACACGTTTTCATCAATACCTGTACTAGCATACACAATTAGACCTTTCTGTCTATTCTACAATCCATCTGTGGTTTGTAAAATGGAGTCAGTAAATGCAAAATGCACTCCTATTCCACAGTACTCTCGAGGTGGACTTCAACTGTTAATTGACTAATCCAAACGTTGTTTACTTTTATAAATTAAAGGACATGAAGAATATTTAGCCAAAACTATTTACTCAGCTCCTTCATTTTTTAAATGTGATTGCCTCCAAATCTCATCTATTATTTGATATGGACCATGTGTGTAGTATCACTTTTCAGATTATGGTTATAAGGTAAACATTTTATTTTTCAGGTTCAACTTAAATTATAAAGGGTAAGTGAAAAGTTATTGTTGTGGGGAAAAGATTTTGCTAAGTTTAAGGAACCAAAGTTTTGGGAAGACATCTTTCAAAATAAGCTGTAAAGAGACAACACTCTTTCCCTGTGGGGCTGTTTGAGATGTAAGGTCCATTGGAGCCACCTGCTGTGTCCACACTGCCGGATCTGATGCATGGACAGTTGGCCAGATCCACATGAGGGTTGCAAACTGTACCAACATTCTTCTTCTTTTCTCACAAATTTCAAGGCAAATACTGATAAAATGACTATGATTGAAAATAGTAAACTTAATTGTCTTTTCAGATTTTAAGATGCTACTTAAAATTTTTCAGTATACTAAGGAAGACTATAATGCGTACTATTTCCTGTGAGCTGAATAGCCCTGGTGTTAAATTACCTAGGCTGAGACAGTTGCAGTGAGATGAATCTTAATGGTAATGTAGAGACTTATCAAAGCATCATAATATTAAGAGAAATATTCCCTAAATGAGATTGTTAGAACACATGTAGCTGCTGGATTAATGAATATGAAAATACTGAGGATAAGGGCAAACACCAATTTTGAAGTTAAACTTACATGAAAGAAAGAGCAAATGTTACAAAATTATTATTAAAAGAGTATGCATCAATAAGTTTAACATTGAAGATCATAAATGTATTTTTATGTTATGAATATACAAAATAAAATTCTTTGTAAAATATCTTGAGATGTATCTTGATGCCATAAAATATCAGAGACAAGTGACCACAGAATTTGGGCAACAGTCCCAGCTGCCAAAAGCCAGGTCTGTCATTTGTCTCTTGACAGCATGTTCTTGAGCCAAATGCAGTTCATGCTGTGTTGGCCCTACAACATGGAAAAGGTGGTGTGCTTTCATTTTCTGCCCTAGCGGCCGTTCATGTCCTTGCCTGCTATGGGACACATCTATTGAATACCTGCCACACTGGTGGCAGAAGCCTAAGATATGATGTGGCGTTTTTTTTTTTTTTTTACAGATGAGCCTGGTAAAGAAAATTTGACCATTATATTTTCAGGATACTCAGTTCCTTGTATTGCACATGGGTCATTCAGAATTATAAATTTTATTGCATATGACCATCCTGACTCTCTAAATAAAAGTTGCAAGTTCTCAATGTTTTCTATTCTATTTGTTGTCTGATGCCATCTGTCTAGATTGTTTCAAAGACTTTGGATCATCTATGTAGTTTTCCTCTGTTCTTGGTTTCAGATTAAGCATAACATAATGTAGATTTTATTTTGATTCTTTGAGTATGCACTTTGACTACAGCCTGCCAAATGAACTCTTCCTAAATATCTCAATGTAGGCAAGTTGTTAAGCAATTGATTTGTAATAGAATTGCAATGTCATTAACTGGAGATAATACAGTATATTTCTGTGAGTTTATTGTAAATTCAACATGAAAAATGTGCAATGTTATTCTGCTTTCTTCCATGCAAAGGGTGAAATCAAAATTGCTGTTTCTATTGAAGATGAAGCCAACAAGGACCTGCCTCCGGCTGCTCTGCTCTATAGGCCAGTTCGTCAGTATGTTTACGGAGTCCTGTTTAGTTTGGCAGAAAGCAGAAAGAAAACTGAGAGACTTGCTTTTAGAAAGAACAGACTTCCACCAGAATGTATGTACTGTAAAAATCCATTGTTTGTTTTCCTCGGTACCTCGTAATCTCTTGTGCATTTTCTAAAGCCTTAGAAGAATCATGACTGAATTGGCCCCGAGTGCCTCCATGTAAAGCAGGTGGGCCGTCATCGGGGGCAGTAGGCCAGGTAGAGGCTCTTAGAAAAGGAGGAGAAGCCACAGACTTTCTTCCTCAGTAGTATTCCAATAATGATGTTTATTCAGTAAAATAATAAAACAACAGGTTTACACTTTAAACTGAATGTTGACCTGAAAGCAGTCCTGAATTTCCATCGCTCTCTGTAATTACCACGTCTTAGTAATCAGGATGAGTGTGTTTCTGTGCTCTGGTTTTTATGAGGTGCAGATCTGCTCTCTCCAAAAGGCCAGTGTTCTGGAGAAAAGTTCCTGCAGGTCTCTGAAGGACCATTTCTGGGCTGTTGGAGTGCCACCACGCACAGCTCTGCAGCTATAGCGAAGGTCGTGGGACTCGAGTGGATCTTTGCAGGATTATAATGATTTACCTTGGAGTCCTCGGAGATGTGTGCACCCTGCTGATCAGCTCTGGGGGATGGAGGGTGAAGGTGGAAAGACTGAAAAGTACTGTTATAAAAACTGGTCAAAGTTGAGGTCAAAAGCATTTTCCTTTATCTTCTAGTGGGCCTGCATAATATCCTGAGAAAACGATACCTTTCTGTTTAGGTAATTTTATCCCCTAATATAAGGAATGTAAAAGTAACTGTATATATAGTAGGAAAAGATCCCCGAACATACAGTCTAAAATAAGAACATTATGAATTGTGGAAATTGCAAATTGCGAGATCATCCTTTAAACCAAAGCTAGTTACAGATTACCTGCTTGTGTGGTCGGTCAGTGCAGGCCTCGTTAGATGGTGAAGCTCATTGCCAGCATAACCAACTGTGTGTAGTTCTGAGCTTTGCAACTTTAAACTAAGTCATCACATCTTTAAATTTTCTGTTTGCAACTACTCTACTCTAACAAACCTGTGATCTATACAGTTTTAAAATGAAGCACCTCCGACTACCCTTCCTTGAGAGCAGTTGCTGAGCTGCTTACGTGATGTCATTGGCAGGTGAGGCCAGCTCTGTAGGGCTCCCATCTTTGACTTTCTGTGTCCACGATGGCTGGAGATACCATTTGGAACACAGAGTGTTATAAATGACATTCTTCTCAAAGATCCAGGGCATTCTTAAATGTACATATTTACGTTGTTCTCTCACATTGTGATTCATTTCCTCACAGAAGAATGGCATTTCTTACTTTGTTTGCAGAGGGTGGTCACTTGTCTTACCCTGTCACTGCTCTTCTCTTCTCCTGTGGCCTGACCAGGGCCCCAGGCCCTCTTTGTCTGTTGCTCCTTTTTCTCCTGGGCTTAGCGTGCCTGTGCTGCAGGCTGTGTCTGGTCCCATTCCTGTGATGTCCAGGCTGCTGCAGCCTGTTCATCCTGTGCTTCAGAGCGTTGTGCTGGCTTTGTGGTGGAAGGTATTCTTTTTTTATTTGCTTATGGGTTCCAGCAGCAGGGTTACCTTTACACAGCAAACTCCTCAAGGAGTTTCCAATGATCATAACCTCAGGTTGAATATGAGTGGGCCTTGTGGCCACCGTGCTGGCGTATGGAGTTGGATGTGACTGTCCCCTACGCCTCCAGTTTCAGGGTGTCCCTCCATCATCAGCATGCTGCAGTGCCAAACACATGCTCAGGAAGTAGTCTTGACTTCTTGTGTCCTACTGCAGGTCTGCGACACACACAGCTGATGGGGCTTGCTGCCGTCATCAGCTGTCTTGGGCCTAGGTTGGGAGGTCTCATGCTGGGCCTGTGAGACACTGTCCTGCTAACAGACAGTAAGGGAAAGCATTCTGAAGGGCCAAAGTGTACAGAGCACACAGTGGGGAAAGGAAGAAGTCGCTGGAAGCCAAGCAGGGCCGCAGCTTTAGTGATGTCTGCTTGTCCATGACCCTTCTCTGACCAGGCCAACTCCAGCTGGGGTCAGAGCTCACAGGAATGGAGCCATCAAAGGAAGAAAAGATAAGAAGGGCTGGAGAACTCTGGGGTGACTCAAACAGATAGGATGCCATTCACCTAAGGAGAGGAGGAAATGGACATAGAACACAAAAAGGGACGGAGGCAGCACGCTGCACTGGTTGTTCTCTTGAGACGTGGCCAAGATGGCCAGAAGGCCATAGCTTCGGGCTGTGGGGGCGCCTGCCCTTCCCCTTTCTCCTCCTCTTCCCTCTCCTCCCCTCCTCCTTTTTAAGGATAGGAGACCGAATAGTTCAGTTATTGTTATTCTTTTGACCAGTGGGAAGGATTTAGTGGGGGAGAGATAAAATGAATTTACAGAAAAAATAGGAAAAAATTAGAAAGTTCTGGATAAGAATTTGATGTTAGTAGGGGTTAGGTGGGAGGGAGGAGCAGAAAGAGGAACACATACGTTGGGATCACCTTTCTTGGGAAGGTAGGAAGAACTGGGGGAAAGGATACCTCAGCTCTGGTTTGGGACAGGGAGCCTATCTGGCAGTGAGCAAAGGATGAGAGCCCAACTGGGGCTTAGTTGACCAGTCTGTCATGGAGTGTGGGTATCTTCTCCACCGTGGAGGAGGTGTGAAGGCTGCCCTTTGCCAAATGTAATTTAATACTTCTTCAATGCTAAATGAGATTTTAGAAGTGATTTCATAAACACTTATGTCTATTGTTATTGTGTATTACTCTTAAGAGGACTGTCCAGCAGGCAATAGAAGAATGAATGATAACTGGTATGGGTACACAAACTGTTGGAGAAGAAGATCCAAAGTTTGGTGTGTTAGAAAATTAAACTCACTTGTGTTGAGAGTATGTGTAATCACTGAGGTTCTTTGAAAGGTCAGCGCTAAACAAATTACACTCTTTTCTGCTCAGGTGATTTGCAACTTGCAGTTTTGACTTTTCTGTAGAGATGAGGAGCCACTGAAGGTTTGGTATTTGGTTTCTGTTTAGAAAGATGAGTTGGGTAGTGACATGTGGACTGAACCAAAACAGATATGAAGCCTTTAAATGGCAAAGAAAGAGCAGGTTCAGATGACCTTTGCTTAGACAGAGTTAATTAAGCTCCCGGAATTTAAATGTTTAGAAAAATGTGTTATTAATATGCTATGACAAATAAAAAATTGCCTCTGAATGGAGAAGATGTAGAAATTTGACCTCTGACGTAATTAGAGTGGGTGAGATTTTTATGAGCAGCTTTGGAATGTAGATCTTTATGCAGAGCTGATAAAATTGAGCTTCTATGATGTGTTACATGAGAGGAAAACAGTCCGATAAGATTTTTATGTCAGTAATACATTCCTGATTATCACTCTTAATTGGAATACCAGCTCTCCCCAGTTTTGTCCTGAGAATCTCTTGTGATCGTTGAGCCTGAATGCTCTCAACTTGCTCAAGACAAATTTTGTGTGAGAAATTAGTAATATGCATGGTATGATTGCATTAAAATGCCTCCCCTATAACCTGTTGATTAGATTTCAGCTGTCTGAATACTGACTCTGATCATCATCTGGCCATTGATTTAGGCTTCATTACTTGAAATATCTGTTAATTGGTTACACATTTTAACATTATTAAGAAGAATCCTACAGCTGCTTGATGCTCTAAATGAGCTAGGGAAAATGTCTGGTTGTACTGCAAGGAAGCTGACCTTGAAAGGTTTCTCAGGTTCTTGGTTGATGATGATTGTATTTAAATCTTATTGACATAATGTCGTCTAATTTACGGTCACTCTTACAGACCACATATAGGTTAAATGAAATCATTGGCACAGTGGAAGAAGATGCATAAGCCACAAAGTGCCCTGGGAGGGAGGGCAGGTCCCCATGAAGAGTTGTCTTAACCCCACTTGGCTTTCCATTGTGGTCTGGCAACTGAGACCTCTACCCATGGGCTCCAGAGTGAGCCAGGTGCTCCAGCAGCTGATGGAGCCATGTCTGCATGGAAAATTTGTGATCTGAAATAACTTCAGAATCATACATGTGCAGATGTATGTTCTTGTTAATGGTCCCTGTAAAAATAAGAAATTTCCCAAGATGACCTTATTATCAGAGTGAACTGTTGAAGTCTTAAGAGTTGTTTTAAAATATTTAACTCTCAGTAGATTTAAGACATTCATTTGGAAATCTAGTCTCTTGATTATGGCATATGATGAAGTGTTCATAATTTATAGAGTTTTCATGTGATTTACCAAAGTTTCATTTTTAATGTCATTATACGGTTAAAGTAGGATATCAGGCCTTTAAAACATTTCCAGTCCTTTGAAAGTCATATTGAATTACATGCGGCAGTTTATTTTTCACTCTTTCTTTCCATCGCTAGGTTCCATAATTTTGCTTTTGAGAAGTTCATCAGAGTATTTGCTTATTATAGCATTATGCCCCTTGGAATTCTAAGCCCTTCCAATGGTGCCCACGGAAGAGAACTGTTAACACCCAGGGACATGCGGATTCATGCAGTTGTGATCTGCGGTGACAGTAGCATCTTGTGGTTGGGGTGGGGTGGAACCCAGGGACATGTTTCTGCTGCTGGAATACAGGTTGGACCTGGAGACAGGAGCCCAGGGTCTGGGAAGTCTGGCTTTGAGGCCTTCACTATATGAAAATACAGATACTGTGGCAAGTTTCTTAGACGCACTCCTGTAGTGGAGGAGGCTACGTGTCCCAGTGGCTTCCTCCCTTGTGGTGCCTCTTGGTTGCTCCCAGTAGCTGGATTTTTTTCCAGGGGTCAGCAGGAGGGGCTGCAGTGATTTGTGGGCAAGCAACACAGGGTGCAAGGCCTAAATTTTAAAAGATTGTAGTGTAATGAGTAGCCTCAGCTGTAATTGAAGATTGAAAAGTTCAGGAAGTAAAGCTCAATGATTTACACATTTTTAAATTAACAGTATCCACTTAATAAAATTGGCCTTTGTTTTCGTGTCTCACATTTCCTATAGCAAGTCTTCCCCAGTACCTCAAATTAAAGAAGTAAAAGAAACAGGCTTATAAAAGGTAGATGGATACAAATTACAGACGTATGAAATAAATTAGTAGAACTAAGGAGCAAGTTTATAGATTGTGAGTCCTATTTTTATAGAGAATTTTCTTGTATTCATTCTTGTACTTTTTAAACTCTCAAGAGAAGCCAAAGGGAGCATTGATTCCCTCCCCGCAGCCCCCGCCCTAGTCCAGTTTGCTTTAGAAATGTTTTTATTTGTGCTAATAAATGAGGCAGCTAATAAAAAATAAATAAACTCAGACCTAGCACAAGAAATGATTGCTTAGGAAGACAAAGTATATGACAGGCCAGTCTGTGATGTTACTGTTTTGGATTAATACTTATGTCGTAAGTCCTCGAACTTTGGCGTTTCTAATATACTAGGAATAACATGCACGGGAGAATGAGAAGTATCAGCGTGTCTGTAATACCTGTCCTGTGTGTCCTGTGGCCTACTAAGCATTTATATTTTTGTGGACAGTGGGTTACCTGAGCCTCAGATGTCAAAGGTTTAAGAAAAGCATTCACAGTCTTTTACCTTTGAAAATTACAGAGGTGCTTATAGATACGTCAGCATGAGGAGACGGAGAACCCAGAAGACCTCACCTGCTGCCTATATGCTGGTGCTGCTTAGAAGTTAGTGGTCAGTTTTTCTATTAGAAGGAAAGAATAGTCTTTATTATATGTCTGT
Organism: Avahi laniger; assembly: GCA_963575035.1. Classification (NCBI taxonomy): domain Eukaryota; kingdom Metazoa; phylum Chordata; class Mammalia; order Primates; family Indriidae; genus Avahi; species Avahi laniger. The sequence goes on from CAUYSK010114380.1 coordinate 16,967, forward strand.
TTTTCTGCTTCTGACCTGATATGAAGGATCTGGAGTTTTTTGTTGTTTTTGCTTATTTTTGTTTGTTTTCATAACAACCCCAGGAAAGCTCAGAAAGTTAGTCAGTAGCTCCTCCCCAAATACACACACACACCCCGCCCAGAAGTCTAGTCAGCCATGGTCTTGGAAGCCATTCATCTCACTGCATCCTTTTCTCGCCTGTGACCGTGAATACAGGAATGCTGCAGCTCTCCCTTCCTAAGGCCTTCGCCGGCGTTGCTAATTAATGGTGATGCTCTGGCACTGAGCTCAGAGACATACTTTATGGTATGGTTTTATGGGCATCCTCTGCCAGTCGGCTGGAATTGGCTTACAAAATGAACCATGTCTGTTATTTCTGGGCTGGGATAGATCCCAAAGTCATCATTATAACAGATTTCCAAGGCAGCTAGTTGTCATATGTTAAATGTGCTGCTAGGAGAACATGATTAATATCTTATGGAAAACATTGGGTTTTTACTGACAGCTTAACTATAATAGTGTTTTATAGTCCCCCATTGTATTTTGAAGAGGCCCTTTCTGTGAAAAAAATGCATTATAAATTTAGCCTCTAGTAACATAAAAAACTGATGCTGTAGAGTTGTTTTTGTCAGTGTAAAAATCTGGTTTAGTGTAAGGTAGTCTAATATTCAGTGTTTTAGATGTAGGCTACTTCCTGAAGTAGGGAATTTTCCCATCAGTAGAAGAGATGAGATTAATATTTGTTGATGGTGATAACACAAGATTTATTCATAGATCTTCATCTAGACGAGCTGACCTCTGGAATTTTCTTGTTCTCTATTCTACAAAAGCAGCATGAGCATACTTTTCTGCAATACTACCAGTACAGAGATGGTGTTATACCACGGTGCTCTTCTAAGTTCCAGACAGGGCCCTCTCAGGACATTCTGGAGCCCCAGTGCCTTGGTACTATTGTGGGCAAGCACACATACCCAGGGTTTTTTGCAAAAATGATAAAAACCCAGATTACTTACTGTTAGCAAATACTTAATTTGTATTTGCTTATTTCCTGTGGGCTGAACAGCACTGAGAACTGAGAAGTCCGCCCTCCTGGGCAACAGTGATTCCTGGGAAGAAACCAGCAACACAGAGCAGTAGGAGCAGCAGGTGTTCTCCGCCCTGATGGCTGCCCCCAGCCGCCCTGTTTCAGGGGACTTGCAAAGCAGCGGCAAGCCGTTTTCTTTGCTCAGCCCTGGTACCCTTGAGGCTGCTTGGTGTTAAACCCAAAATCAAATGTCCCTTGGAATTCTTTATAAGCACTAATTTTTAATTAAATTTATGTAAGTAATATATGAAATATTAGCTGATCTCATACTTGTCCCTACATATCAAGGGGTGCTAGGTGCTTTTTATATTTAATCATCAGTATTGTGTTACATAGTTAGGTATTAGCCTCTTTTCTTGGTCCTTGGAACCAGGCTCAGGTCTGAGAGTCTAAGAGAAACCTTCACCGTCAGGCACGCTTTCGTGCAGGCCCCTTCTCGCCTGCCTGCCCCTGTCTCAGCCCTGCCTGGCACATAGGAGAGGCTTCATAAATACCCATTAAATGATTGGCCTAAGGCCTCACAGCTGTTAAGTGGTGTTGTACTCATAAGATCTCTAAATATTAGATTAAAAACAGATGACAACATTGTAAAAATAAAGCAAATCAAGAGCACCTCCGCTTATGGAGCAAGCCTTTGGGTTAATCACATCTATTTACTTTGATAAAGACATGTGTTTCCCAAATTAGATTTGAGCTATTCTCGGCATGAGTATTGCAGATAGACAACAAAAATGCTTAGCGCTGTGAGAGAGGACAAATCTGTTTCCATCCCTACTACGTCTGTAGTCTTGCCTGGCACCGTTCTGAGCCCTGCTAGGACTTGGGCAGCCTTTGGCTGGAGTGTTGCCTTGGCCACCCATCAATCAGCAAGAGTCTAGTTTTAGCCCTCAGGAGTGTGTTTATCAGTTGCCGTCAGGGCTGTGTAGAGTCTGAGAAAAGACACCGGGCCAGGCTCATTCAGGTACACAGGAGGCCCTCAGAGCCCGAATGTGGAAAGCTCTTAGAACCCTGAAGGTGAAATACTTATTTCTGAGAATACCATGCAGAGTTAGGGTGAGTACCTCTGACCTCCACTTAACTTAACCTAGGGCTTTGCAGAATGAAATATGTAGAGGCCTAAAGGTTCTGAATTTGAGAATGAAAATCCTCTACCAACAGTTTTTTTCTTTAATGAAAACAAAACATAATAAAATAAATAATTGCTAAAAACGGTTAGAGGTGAGAGCAGTGCTAACAAAAGAGAAAGAAAGAAATGACAAAGGTAAAGGTAGGCTTAGTATGAAGGCCTCCTTGAGAAAACCCCAAGCGGGTTGTACAGTCTAAACCCATGCTGTGTGTATGTATGCGGGGTGTTGTGTGTGGTGTGGAGTATGTGATGTTTGTTAAGTGTTTGTGGTGTGGCGTGGAGTGTGTGTGATGTGTGTGTACATGTGGAGTAATGTAATAGAAACTAATCTTAGCAGAAACATATTGGTGCACAACTCATTCCAGAAGTTCACTTTGCCTGTTTTCTCTTGGGGCCAAGCAGCCTTTGTGTTGGATCACAGGAGGGAAGGCGGGGTCAGCTCACAGGAAGGCCTGCACATGGTGTGATCCTGTATGTTCTGATACTGCTGCTGTGGAAGCCTCCAGAAGCAGAGAGCTGTGCTGGAGCTCAGCACGGTCATGGTGGGGCGGTGCCTTAGATTGTGCGTCCAAGGACAGGGTCTGTTTGATAATGGAAACTTACTGGTTTTATATCTGACACCTAAAAATATTGAATAAAAACAAATAGGCATGTATGTATATATATACATGTATACCTGTGATTTGACTTGAACTTTAAAATGAGAATTTGGAATGTTTTAAATATTCCTTTAACATTTAAACACCAAGATATTCAAATGTAAATGAAAGGAATTTGCCTAAAGACAACAGTGACTTTTTTGTAAAAGGAGAATTTTCAGTGACTGTCTTAACTTGTACCCCTGTTCTGTCCAGTAGGCGTCTCCTAAGGGGATAGTGTCTGGAGCTGGCTCCGGAAGGGCTCACCACAGAGCCCTTGCCTCGAGGTCTTGACTCACAGAGTGTTCTTATGTATGACACTGTTACCTGATTTAGCGGGTATTGAAATGTGTTTAAGCATTTTTTTCTGTTGCTGATAAACTGTATATCCAAGTATCTAACGCCTGACGTTTTTCATTGCATTTTAAGATATTATTGTATTGCCTGACTATATTTATACTTTGAGTGGAACTGGAAATCAGCCAGTTATACATTTAACTCTGTCCTGATTTGGGATTCTTCAGAATGCCTTAGCCATTACTTTAGAGAAAACGAACTCAGCTGGATTAATGTTATCTGGGTAGAATCAATGTGTTAAAGATCAAATTAGAATTTATTATACCATCCTGGTTTCCATACCAGCTGTTGGCCTTGGAGTGGCCGTGCAGTGGAACGTGTTAGCCAGTGATGGTACCTTTGGTTCATGTTGAGCAGCTCACTGGGCAAGGGGCCACACATTTCTCTGCTTTGGTTCTGGTGTTTATTGAACGAAAGCAAACTCCTTGTTACTTAATGAAATACACATCCAGATTTTACCATCGAATTGTTACCTCAGTGCAGTTAATAAGAAATTTTAACATTCTACTGTGCAGTATGGATTGTTTTCATTGTATTTCTCCCATCATACTTTTTTCCTTAATTTATTTGGAAATTATGTGGGAAAATGTGCATGTTTGTGTGTTTGTAAGAATTAATTCAATCTAAGTGGTAAAACAACTGTGGATAAAAGATCATTGTTTTTGTATTATATCAACTTAGAACTCCTTGCTTTTTTTGAGGTGAAATGTTGGAGAATTTTACACTCTGTCTTAAGTCTTGCTGAATATAATTACTGTGTGCTGGCATCATCTGGGATTTCAAAGCCTGGAATATTGGTTCTACTTGTGTCTTACTGGCCAGTCTTTAAAATAGAGTTTCACAGTTTTGTTTGTTAAAGCAGAAGGTCCTTAAGTAAAGTGGCTACCAAATGCAAAATATTTTTCTAGTCTAATTTGTGAAAGTATTTATGTATGTAGAAAAAGAGATTAGCTATCTAAATTAGATTTTCCATGTTAAAATAATTAATTGCATACCTCTGTGAATACCAATTGTTATTAAAGCTATTAATAGATATAAAATATTAAAACAAATTTTGCCTAATATCCTTGATGTATACACATTAGTTATATGGGGGAAATCAAGTCATAATTTGATTGAGAAAAAATTTATCTGGGACCTGACTAAAAATCTGCATGAGCCATTACTTGCACAGAGTAGAGGGGCAAACAAAATAAACATGAGGACTGGGGGCTTGCTAAGGACAGAAGTCATTGTTACCTGAGAGGCGACTTCTTCAGACTCTAATTACTAGAGCTATTTGTTTTTGTTAAAACTGAAAATAGATAAGCCCGTGCATGAATGTGTCTTCTCTGGTTTTTCTTTTCTGTAGTCTCACCAGTGATCATTAAAGAATGGGCAGCTTACAAAGGGAAGTCTCCTCAAACTCCGGAACTGGTAGAAGCTCTTGCCTTCAGAGAGTGGACCTGCCCCAACCTGAAGAGGCTTTGGCTCGGCAAGGCGGTGGAGGACAAGAACCGCAGGATGAGGGCTTTCCTAGCCTGCATGAGGTCGGACACCCCTGCCATGCTCAACCCTGCCAACGTGCCCACTCACCTCATGGTGCTCTGCTGCGTCTTACGGTGGGTGCTGGGCACGGGAGCTGTGACGGGGGACCCCCCTTGGTGTGGGGGCCAAGACCACAGTGTACGTTGAGTTCTGGAAAGGATAGAAAGTTTATTCCAGATGAATCATGTTGTCTGTTGAAATGTATCCTGATCCCATATTTATATATATTATAGAAATGTAAGCCATGTAAATGTAATATGTATTTTCATTTATGCCCTATAGTATATTTATAGAATAGATATATTTGGTAAGTATATATGGTATGTAAATATTATGTAATGGCTTTAAATGTAGTTTATTCTTTAAATATTAAAGATTTTGAAGGCTATAGAGGGGAGTATATTATATGTTATTTGGAATTCCTATGTAGAGAAAATTTATCTTTCTTCCCCATTCATTTATTTAATCATTTACACTGTATTGTTTAATGATGGGGATATGTTCTGAGAAGTGCATTATTAGGCACTTTTGTCATTGTGTAAATGTCACGGAGTGTACTTACACAAACCTAGACGGCAGAGCCAGCTACACACCTGGGCTATGTGGTATGGCCTATTGCTCCTAGGCTACAAACCTGAGTGTAGCATGTTACTGTACTGGATACTGTATGCGTTGGAACACAATGGTATTACAATTATTAGGTATTTGTGTATCTAAACATAACTAAACATAGAAGAGGTGCAGTAAAAATGTTATAATCTGATGGGCCCACTGTCCTGTATGCAGTCTGTTGTTGACTGAAACGTTATGTGGCACATGAATGTATTTGTCAGTACGGGCTCATGTACTCATCTTACAGGGTTGTAATCAATTCATTCGGGGTTGTACCCAGTACTGTGTTATTTATCTTGTTGCTTGCATTGCCCCAGCCCCGGCCTTGAGCGCTCCTTTGGGTTGGCACCTGACACATGCCCTCCTTTTGTTTTGGGAGCACTTTCTTGCTTTCAGGCCCTATAGGATGCTTCAGATGCTCTGGCATGAGCCGTCTCTCTAAGGCGCAGCCCCGCTTACTTATCACAGAGAAGGTGTCTAGAAACCCCAGTCTGGGCGCCAGTGTGCTCCTGCTGCTGGGGGTTTCTGCATCTAGGCCCTGGAAGCCAACAGTCGCAGGAATGTGTGTAGACACTGTTGATGTTTTGAAGTTGATTTGAGTTGGGATGCATACAGGACGTTCATTAGGCTTTGGAGTTGGTTGGTTTGGTTTGGTTTTGAAGCAATTTCAAACTTAGAGAAAAGTTTCAAGTACAGTACAAAGATATTTTTTATTCAGATGCTTTACTGTAATTTTCTAACAGACAAGGACCTTTTCCTTAATAACCACCATCAAAATCGATCCACGCTGATACTGAAGTTCATCCTGTCTGCAGGGCCTGTTTGGCTAGTTGTCTCCGCAGCATCCTTTGTGATAAGGGACCGGTTCCAGGCCATCTCTTTGCTTTCAGGGATGGCGCCCTGCACAGCTCATTTATCCCGTTAGGTAGGATGTTGGCTCTGAGGCCTTGATGCTCAGCATCTGTGGCTTCTCCATATGGAGTTGCACTCACCTTTTGCAACTGTATGCATTTCACGGGGAGATGCTTAGACACTTGGTAAACATTTCACTCCTCCTTAGACAGCCAACCTGTATGCATCAGTATGGACTCAGCCTCCTTTTTCTCCAGGAGCTTTCGGTCCACTGCACCGTTGTCTGTTTTGGTGCTACCTTATCAACTGGCCTCTGTGGTCTTGCCACTGACCCTGTCATTTTCTGAGTACCTCTTTCCTTCTCTGCACATGTTCTACCTTCCTGTGTATCTCCCTGCCTCAGCTCCAGGGTCCTCATTTCTCCAAGCAGCCTCAGTTCCTATAAGTAGGGGACAGCATTTAGAAACCAGGCTCTCAGAGTCAGGGGCTCCTCGCTGTGGGAGCTTTGCTTCCTCTGCCCTCCCAGTGCATTTATGAGCCCACCCAACAGCTACTGCTGTGCGTTCCTGCTTCTCGTTGAAAGCAGTGAATTAACCCTGGCTGAATCTAGTGTCCCTGTCCATATTTGCAGGGGACAGTCCAGTCTCACAGCCCCTGGCAGTGAGAGCCCTGGGCTCAGGTACCCTTGTGACCTCTCCCTTGGTAGGGGCCTGTCTGTTGTACAGTCCCCATTGCCCTTGTTCCTTTAGGGCCTGCCTCAGCTTCTAGGCTGGCTGCTCTTAGACAAGCACCACTGACCACCACTGCCTCTGGGTCCCACCCGAGTAACTTTAGGAAAGGAGGAACAGAGCTTTACTCATGTTTTTATTTCCTGAAGTTTCTTAAATTTATCACAAACTTTAAGGTCAATGACTTATTTAGGAAGACTTAAATGAAGGTTAAGTAGAGCACAGCGTGCCAATTTTCATTTGATTTCCATTGAAGATTAACTAATGGGAAAGACTAGTTTTTTGTTTTTTGTTTTTAGAGTCTTCTGGTTGCCTCTGATGGAAAATTCAGTTAAGGACATATTTTTAGCAATAAAAACCTTACATTAGTCAAAAATTTAAGATTAAGACTTTGGGTGTTATAAAAGAAAATTAGCTGTGATGAATTTGGTTATGTTATTTGTATTTCTCCCTTCCAAGTTTAAAATGATATATAGCCTTTATTGGAACACCTGGCTGTCCACCACGTATCCCACCTAAGGAACATACCGGGACCCCAAGTGGGAGCACGTCACAGGGAGCCCATGGCCGGGTAAAGGATAAGCGCTGCTGCGCCGTGGAGCATGAAGGTCTTGTCATTTTGGCTCTATGCTGAAGTTCATCCTCCATGGTGTGGTGGCACAAACTCACGTCACTGTTATTCACTCCGTTCCTCATTAGGTTGGTGTCTCGTGGAGTGCTCACTCCTTGTGGACACTGAGACATGCCGACAAGTGGGATGCGCAGGAGAACAGTCAGTCTAATCTCTAGAATCCCGGTAGCAGAGGGTGATACAGCGTGAGGGTGAAGGCCAAGTGTGCAGGTCAGAGCAGGTCTTTGTTGGGGACACAAGGTGGACAAAACAGATGAGACCTTCCTTTGTCCAAAAGCAGCTTACGTTCTTCTAAGAGACAAGACAGCGGACAAAAAGATGCAGACTGAGTTAAGTCTTGGAAGAACTTGAGTTTAGTCAGTATTAATAAGTAAGATAACAGGGATGGAGAGCATGAGGCTCCCAAACAAAGCTGAAGCAAGTCTGTGTGTGCTCTGGACATGCAGCCCAACACGTTGGTGGTCAGACCAGGTAACACAGCAGGCCGCCTGTGCTGGCCAGGGCCTGTGTCTTTCCCGTTGGAGCTCTGGCTTGTCCCAGCTTCCATGCTTGTAAAGGGCAGTGAGAGGAGGTTGATTCAGTTCAGCCAGCTTTAGAAGGACTCCAGAACAATCCACACAGCCCTCACCCTTCTGTGGTAAGGAAAGGAAGGCCAGGGAAGGTTAGACAACTCCCGAGGTCCTATAGCTACTTAGCACATCAAGTGACATTTTTGCGCTCTGCTCATTGCGTGGAAAAAAAGATCAAGAGAAAAACTTTCCAAAAATTCCATAGGTAGATTTAGCAGGCATCTGAAAACATTCTAAATGCGCAGATCAGAATAGAATGAGTAATGAAGTGGCCAAGAGGAAGTTATTAGCCACTCTGAACAGGGACGCCGTTATTGCTATCTGTGTGTTTTGGCATTTAATCAGTGCATCTGCGTGTGTATGCACTTCATATTCTCTGCATCCAGGAAGGTGTTTAGAGGACTGACCTGCGGGGAGGAGGAGCTAAACGTTGACTCTGTTATGTAAAGCCAGAGAGGGAGGAAACAGCACATGTTCTGACCAACAGGGCTATTTGTTATCATGGCTAAACAGAGTTCTGAGCGTCTTAGCTGCCAAGAAAAACAGGAAAGATCCTGAGAAAACCAACCTATCCCCAAGACAATCTTTTTCTGATTCAAAATTTTAAAAGGAACCGATAGCCAGGGGCTGGGATAAGGGAACTGGGGAGTTGTTCGGTGGAGACAGTTTCGGTTAGGGAAGGTGAAGGTGCTGCGGGTGGATGGCAGTGATGGTTGCACACCAACGTGAATGCACTTCACGCACTTAGAAGTGGTTAAAATGGTAAATTTTATGTGAGGTGCATTTACCACAATTTTTAAAAATAAATTAATTGAATAAATAAAAATAAAAGGAACATAAAACACGAATACTTAAGGCAAACAAAATTATATATTGAGCTCAGTGTCTTCTGTAGTGTTTTGCAGACAGAAGTGGTGGGGAAGGGGCTTCTTCATGGTTGCTATTTCATGCATCAAGCCCTGGCTAAAACTCAGTAAGAGCATCATATTTAAGACTTGTGGCATTCAATCATAAAGGATGTAATTTTTGTCCTTGCAAATATTGACAGTTTAATTAAATAAAACTTTTACATCATTCTTAAATATATCTGATCAAATATAAATGCCATAGAAATTTAACATTCACTATTTGTTCACCTTGAAATTGCATTTTCTTCCTACTTTTGCCACATTGATTTTACCATGAAGTATATAAGCTTTCTGTGCCTCATCTTTCCCATCTTTAAAATGGGATAATAGTTACTCATGCCTCAGTCGCTATGACAATAGATAAGTTAATGTGCATAAAATACTTAGACCAATGCCTGGTACCTAAAGAGCATGTAAACTTTCCAGTTTGAAATTTAATTGAAAATATATCTCAGTGAGCTAAATGGAACCTCCACCTTAGTTTATGTTCCCGTGGATTAATATCAAGTATTTCAAGAATGAATTAGGGCTCAGCACCAACACTCACCCTGATTTTTGTTAACTTAGATTTTAAGCATTGAGAAAATTTAGCAGATGGAAAATGCAGAGAGCTTTGTTAAGCATATCACAGTTCTCTGAACTCCTTTTGAGTTATTTGCCAGAGATCACGTATCATCAGAAGGTATTTTTAGTGATGAGCTGGCAACTTGATTATGTCATCTTTCAAGTTTGTTGCGTGCACAGACTTGGAAGCCATTAGACTCGCAGAAAGGTTTATGACTAAGTCATTATGGTTAGCCCTTCACTGTCTCACGCCCAGATACTGCTTGGGTTGTGTCCTGTGTAGTGCCCTAGGGTGATTTTCACTCGGACAGTGCTAGCACAGGAAGGAAAGAAGACTGGCATGGAGCCTGGTGACTCCCAGCCACACTTATTCTAGTTGAAGTTGAAGATTTGGAAAATGACCTCTCTTCAGCTGCCCACACCAGGGTGCACCCATTTTGAAATCTGTGGCTTTGGGTGATGATCCTGTCAGTTGTGTTCCTGGACTCTCCTGCCTCCTAACCCTGTGGTCCCTGCTCCATCCCCAGTTGTTTCTGGGCTACCTGAAGCCTTCGGTTGGACTTTGGTTGCAGAAAGTCCGTGTCATGCTGGCTGCTCTTCATCTGGAGATTCGTCTTTCTTGTTTGGACCTAGGATCTGCCTCCTGGGCATCCTGGCTTGAGTTCAAATGAATAAACCCTATAAATTGGTACTTACAGTGTACTTAAATACATCACAAGAGTGAAGTCGTTTCAAAAATCTCTGACCACCTAGTTTTCAGTATGCACAAATTGGTGTGCTATTTCTAATTACTGTAAAGTAAAACATCCTTGTCAGTCTGGATGATGATTGTTTTCATTTGTAATGGTGTCATCACATGAAAATAGAAAAGCTGAGTAAGAAGTCATTGGCCGAGTGAGGTGGCTCCTGTAATCCTAGCACTCTGGGAGGCCGAGGTGGGAGGATCACTCAAGTTCAGGAGTTCGAGACCAGCCTGAGCAAGAGCAAGACCCCGTCTCTACTAAAAATAGAAAGAAATTAACTGGACAACTAAAAATATATAGAAAAAAATTAGCCAGGCATGGTGGTGCATGCCTGTAGTCCCAGCTACTCGGGAGGCTGAGGCAGGAGGATTGCCTGAGCCTGGGAGTGTGAAGTTGCTGTGAGCTAGGCTGACGCTACGGCACTCTAGCCCAGGCAACAGAGCAAGATCTGACTCAAAAAAATAAAAAAAAAGAAGTCATTATGGGCCTTCTAAGCTAACATCATCCCGAGGTTCTAAGGAACCTCCCACTGGGTTTGTCCATGTCATGGGTGACCACTCAGTAATCATGTCTGACTGTTTCTGCCTCTCACCAGGTACATGGTGCAGTGGCCGGGAGCACGCATCCTGCGTCGTCAGGAGCTGGATGCCTTCCTGGCTCAGGCACTGTCCCCCAAACTCTACGAGCCTGATCAGCTACAGGAGCTCAAGGTAATTTATCAGCCTCATTTCATTGTCCTGGGTGGTCTTGCTTTGGAATTTGGTGTAACACAATTAACTTTCATGAGGCAGAATTGCTAATTCTTTAATTCTTTTAGTACACTAAACTAATAATACTAATATGACGTGAACTTGATCGCCTTCAGGGCAAAAGGAATATTCCTTTCTAGTTATGGATTTGCCATCCCCAGTTTGGAAACAGTCAGTCCCACTTTTGTCAAAGAATGGTTTCCCCTCGTTTACCAATGGATATTTATTCTCATTTTCACATCAGGAAATAAACTTGCCTCTTTTATTTTAGGAGGGGCTTCCAAACCCTGGGAGGGCTTGATCTTAAGAATTTTCTAACATCGAGCAAAGAATTTTCTAACATCGAGCAAGGATTCTTTTTCTTATTTCATTTCATTGTTCCTAATTACAACTTAAGTTTTCTCTAGAAAATATTCTTTGCTCCACTGGTATTGTAAAATCCCTTTTAAAAAACCACTTGAAGAACAGTGTTACACCGTCATCCCTGTGCCCTTTTAGTCAGCATTTAACATCATATTCCTTTTAATTTTGCCTTCTAGTAATTCCATTTGTTCTTTAATTGTTTTGACAATATTGATTTCCTCCAAGTTGTCACCTATTTTTCAGTGTGCATATCTTTTCAGTGCACTTTTATTAGATGCTATGTTCACACAGTTGGAATTGCTTTCTAATTTCTCTACTAAATTTTAGAAGTTCAAGACTTTTCAAGGTTAAATTAGTGGATCCACCTTTTCTTTTTACTGTACAGGGTTTTGTTTTTTCTTTGCCATCAGTTTTTCTTTTTTCAAAGTTTAATTTGTAATCATTTAATCTCGTTTGACAAAATTGCCTTCACCTTTAGCTCTTTTTGGAATTCTTTATGAAGGCATTCTTTCCCTGCAGAGGAATTTTAGGCTCACTTTATAGATTTTCAGTATTTGACAGTTGGTGCTCAATAAATTTCTGGGTTGTCCCTAAATTACTGTGTTAAATTGAGTAATTTGGTGTTGAATGACTCTCCTCAACTGCGTGGAGCTCACCTGAGGCTTCTGATGACTTTGAAATAAGCCAAATAAAAAAAACAAAACATAGGAGAATTCACCTAAAATTGTATTCTTTGCTTTATAGATCAAGCTTTTCTGTTTATTAGACTGAAATTATTATCATTTTTAATGTTTTTGAATTTACGTTTCTGTTTTCAATGTTTGGTCAGGTGTCCCCATCAGGCAGTGTGGCTGGTGCTAAGTCAGGTCCTTCCCTGTGTCCTCACCTGGTTTGTCTCATCACCACCGTCTTCGTCACAGACTGTGCTTCAGGGGGTTGGAGATACTTTTACTAGAGTGTGGTGCCATCCCTCTACCTCTACTCCTGTTTCTCTTATATAGATTATTACATCAGTATTGACATCCCAGTTCTGAAAATCAGACCGCCAGGTATCAGGTATGCCCACTAAGCCTTATTCACCATCAAGTTACTTTTACTCAAAGTTCATCCTATATCCCATATCCTTTTCATTTTTGGATCAACACATAGGATATAACTTTTGAAAAACAATCACACTCTAAGCTTTCATTTTGGTTCTTTTGAGATCTTAGTGCTTTCATGGTTTTCTCCTAGTTCTTCATCTAAAAAGAGACATTTCTAGAGATGTATTCAGAAAGACATTTTATGTGTAGTTAACTTCAGTCTGATTCATTGTTCCTCTGGGTCTTGCTTGTCTGGAGGTCGACAGTTCCCTTTAGTGACAGCCTACACCTGTAGGTGCTTCATTTTCATGATTAGTAGAAATTCTGAAAGAGCTATAAGGAAGAATAGCATTTGTTGGGGGGAAAGGCAGTTGTTTGCTTTTTTATTTTTTGAGATTGATCAGCTATTAGATTGGGAATTATTGGGAATAATCATTATTTAAATGCTACAGAAATTCTGATGCAGAGCTGAGGGTTCCAAAATTCAGTGATAGAAAATTAAGTTTTAAAGTTGCCTTTTCATTTAACCATTAAACTTTTTTGATATATCGAAATCAACAACAGTGCTTTTCTGTAGTACACCATTTCACTGCTTATGATATAGTCAACTCTTGACTGTTACTGTTGTTGTGCCAGGGCTCGTTACCCAGTTTGTGGATTGCCCAGACCCTGTTTTTCTTCTCCTATTTATTGTCCACTATGTGCGTTGACGTCAGAGGACAAGAGAAAGAAAAGACTGCAGTGCTGACAGTCTGGACTCCTGTTAGATTTTCTGATGGGAGGTTTGGTGGGAAGACATTGAAACCATGAGCTAAACTGAATTTTTAGGAATTTCATCTCATCCATGCGTTCTCCGTCTACCATGTCCATGAATAATTAAGCGTGTTCTGTGTGGTTCCTTGAGTACCTGTGACAGTGATTGATAACCCTCATTTTTTTCTGTTATATTTTTTAAGACCTTTTCCTAGGTTACCAGCATGAATGTAATTATTAAGGTAAAATTAGAACTTACCTATGTTTTGAGGAGGGCGGGTAAAGGATGAGGAGAAGGAACTTTGTACAGCTAAAATATTTGTCCAGTTTCTGTCTCCTTTGCTCTTGACATCCCTATAATTGCCTTAAATTCTTTTAACAGTTTCACATGCCAAGTGCAGAATATAAAAGATGGAAAATGAAGAGCTTTAAAGACAGTATTAGGGGCGTGCCACATGTCTGTGATACCTGTAAGAATTATTTTGCATATAGGTAAATATGACAAATTAAAGTAAGAGTCTGTTGCCCAGTATTTAGAAAGTAATTTAACTGGAATTTGGTTCATGAGCTAATTGGGCAGAGATTAAATTCCATATTTGTATGTCCTAATAAAGAATTTTTTTCTGTGTTTCTCCGATTGAGGAACTTTGGATAATGTTGAGTATTTTATCTCAACTGGTATAAAAGAATGAGGTTAGAATGTGACTATTCAGCCATTTCTGCAATCAAGGGTTCAGATTTGGACTCTATCAATTATCCGCTTTGTGGCTCTGAGCCTTCTGTGACCCAGCTGTGCAGTGGAGATACTGTTAGAAGCACCCATGTCTTATGGTTGTTGAGAGATGGAAATGATATAAAAATACATGTTAAAAAAAAAGACAGTATCTGATACATATTTAATAAGTTCTTCATAAATATTAGATATTATTATTTGTATAATTACCATTTAGGGAAAGAAATAAAAACTGTAATGTAAGTTTTAAAATATTTTTCAAAAGAAGCAAAATTTACACAGCAATTGAGATTTTATTCACATTGTTTATACAGCTCTTATTTTAAAAACTCTGTTAATGTAATGGTACTTGTCGTAACTAAAACTGCTAATTATGTTGAAACTGCAAACATCATTTTTTAAATCCATAAAAATACAGTCCTTCAACCAACGTTGAGGCCATTTTACACACACACACACACACACACAAGCGCATGCGCGCACACGGTAGTCTTGCTCCATTCCTCTTCTTGGCAAATTTGGAGATTAATAGTTCGAACTCAGGTGTTTCCGTGTTGTATGCATCTGCTGCTGTTCCTTACGCTCAGTATGCAGACAGCCATTTGCTAGGAGAGTGGTTTGGAGTTACATTAGTCACAGTGGTTTGAATCTGGCCATGATCAGCAACAGCCCATTCCTGAGAAATACCAGCAGGATGGTGCTGTGTGTGCTTCCACAGAAGGCGTCGTGGCATTTTGTGTATGACATTTTGATAGCGAGGCAAACACCTTTAGAGCAGCATCAGCTCTCTTATTTCCTCTCCCTAGTCCCTGACCCGGATACACAGTTCTCTGGTGTAGGGCAGAGAGCGGGGGCACGGAGGCCCTGGGCTGGAAACGGTAGAGAGCCTCTTGATTGCAAGGGATTCGTGGTCATCATTCCCAAAGAACGAGGGGCCAGGGGGTGGGTGTACTGTTTATTTGAAGGCTTGCATCTCTGCTTGGCCTCTTCCTAACAGGAGCAGCTCCCTTTTTCTGCCTTTGGAATTCTCCTTTCTTCTTGTAGCTCAGAACTGGGGGTGGCTGGGGACTAAATACATCAAGTGCATTTTCTCCGTTTTGTTCCAGTTTGCCCATCTCTTTCTCCACTGTGCACATAAATAAAAAAATACATCTCATTTCATCACCCCAACCCCACCCACCCACTACTGAACATTTTTTAGTTTGCTTCCCAACAACTACATGGGAAAAGAAGCAGCCAGTGGTGTACAATAGGATCCAGAGATGCAGCTAAAACAGCTTTTACAAATTTGTGAACAGACTTTTCCAGGTTTTTGAAGTTGAACTGCATTGATTTAAAATTTTAAAAAAGGTTGGAAAACACAGTGTTAGCTGTTAATGGGGAATGTTAACACAAACAGCCCCAAACAGTAGATGATCATAAATTCATTAGCATCTGACACCAAAATGACCTTTTTTCTCTTTAATGAAAAGCGCTTTTACCTGTCACAATTAGGCATTGCTTAGATTGATACTCCATAAAGACTGCATTCTTGAAAAGCCATCAAAGTGAGAAGATAAAAGCCAGAGCAGAGTTAAAACTTTGTCCTGGATAATCCACAAACTAGGTCTTTACATATAGATGATCAAGAGTTGACTGTACTCATGTTAGTATTTCTTGCCCTGCTAATCATACGCTAGGAGGGTGGGCTCTGTGTACAGAAGACAGGCACCCAGCACTCATCACTGAGGGAAGTAAAAGTCTGTACAAATTCTGATAGTATATTTGGTTCAAATATAGTATTTTTGTCGTTGTGTTCTTTCATTTATAAGCTATCCATTTCTCCAAAAACATTGACAGTCTTATTAATAAGTTGCTATCTAAAACATTAATGTATGAAATAACAGAGTATAAATTTATTTTAGAATGTAGTTATATATACAAAGTAATTTTTTAATATAACTACTTGAAAAATGCAAAATCTCAATATTGAATGTTCCTTTTTGACACCCTTTCTGTTGACACATTAATGTGTTCACATCTGAAATGTGAAATGTTATTTCATGAGGGGATTGTGGACTCAAAGGAGACTGCCCATCATTGCTCACTTTGTCACGCTTCAGCCTTAAATACAGCATTACTCTGTACTGCGTAACACTTTATAAATCCCAACAGAAATATTTCAGTATGTTAATAAAACATTCTCTTAAATTTAAATTTGTTAAATAACATATAAAGTATTTCTGTTCAAACAAAGCCAGTTTTAGGTCAATACAAGGTAATGATAGGACTACTCAGTAGTGCTGTTTTTTGTTAAGGAATATATTCTGTTAACTCTGAAAAATTTTATGGAGACATTGGAAGAATTAAACACTGTAGTACTCTTATTCCATAGAAGTTACTCTTTTCAATTTAAAGATTGAGAACCTAGACCCCCGAGGAATTCAGCTGTCAGCTCTCTTCATGAGTGGAGTAGACATGGCACTGTTTGCAAATGATGCATGTGGACAGCCAATCCCCTGGGAACACTGTTGTCCTTGGATGTATTTTGATGGGAAGCTCTTCCAATCCAAACTCCTCAAAGCCAGCCGGGAAAAGACGCCACTCATCGACCTCTGTGATGGTCAGGTATGCTGGGGGCAGGGCAGCCACCTCTGACCGAAATGAAATAAAGCTCACTGGCTAAATCTGCCCTCTTTTGTACCATATTTGTCATGAAACCTGTGTGACAGTATTCTGTTTTGTATTGGGCCCAGTCCAGTGTGTATAACTAAATATCGCTTCAGTGCCCATAATGAGCCAGGCTTCTGATGTACAGTTGGTTTTCGTTATTCATGGTAGCTATGTTCTCAAATTCACCTTGAACGCTGAATTAGCAAATACTAAACCATTGCTCCTAGAGGATATACAGGGTTAGGTTCCTTCAAGGCTCTGGTCACATATTTTTGTCATACAACCAGTACATAACCTTGTTCCTTGTGTGTTTCTCTTTAAGGATACCATATTAAATATGTATTGTTAATTCATTATTGAACTCACAGCCAGCAGCCCATAACTCATGCCTGAATGAAGCTTCTGTAACGTGGATTTTCTTCTCTGCACTTGGGAACACTGGGGAGGACTTTAGCACTAAGCTGTGTTTGTAAACAGTGAGGTCACCAAGAAAAAGCACAAAAATGTAAAAACTTTGACACTAAATAGGCTCTGTTTTCAGGGTGAGCTGAAATAAGAAGGCAGGCGTGATTTTGTTTGACCTCAGCTGGGGTGGGTGTGTTCGGCATCTAAAATTCTCCCCCCACTTTGTACAAGTCTGTGACCAGGAAAGTGCCGTGGGTATTGATTTTGTAGTTACAAACAAATGTTAGCAAGTAGGTGAATTTGCATATATAGGACTCATGAATAAAGAGGACCAACTGTACGTTTTTATAGCAGTTGATAATATCTAATTTCTTTCGTGCTCATTTCAGTTCACTTAAAACACTGAATCAGTTTTCACATGCTGGTCCTTGACTTCCAGGCCGAGCAGGCTGCCAAGGTGGAGAAGATGCGCCAGAGTGTTCTGGAGGGGCTCAACTTCTCCCGGCAGAGCCACACGCTCCCTTTCCCGCCGCCTCCCGCCCTGCCCTTCTACCCTGCCTCTGCGTACCCTCGGCACTTCGGGCCCGTCCCCCCGTCTCAGGGCAGGGGCAGAGGCTTTGCAGGTGAGTGCTTGGGCATGACTCATTCCTGCAGCCGTCCTAGGCGAGCCTGTCTGCTGTGTGCACCTTGTCATTGTCAGTCCTGGGGGCTCACGGCAGCAGTTCTTCAGGTCCGCAAGGAGTGAGTCGATCCTGGAGGTGAGGGGAGAGAGAGCTGCAGACACAGATGCAGAGGCTGCGTCCTGAAATCTGCCATTCTAGCTAAAAACTCTCTGCTCACATTTTAAGATTTTTCTCTCGTGTGTGAGGGAAAATAACCACCAGGTTAGAGGCAGCTACAGCTGTCTTCCAAGACCCATCTCCCAGGGCCCATCCTCAGCCCTGATGCCAGCACCCTGTTGAATGACCTGCTGTAAGGAGGGTGGCATTTCAGTGCTGGCCCCTGGGGACTATGGGCACAGGACAGCAAGACAACAAGAGGGGCCAGGAGGCCCCTCCCTAGCAGCTGAAGGAGGCAGGGGCTGCTCCGCCCCAATGCCCTGCCGGGCCCCCAAGCCCTGTCCCTCATGCTTCTCCCCTGTCTCTCTCTACCCCGGGTCCCACAGGAGTCTGTGGCTTTGGAGGCCCCTATGGGGAAACGGTAGCGACAGGCCCTTACCGTGCCTTCCGGGTGGCGACGGCATCGGGACACTGCGGAGCCTTCTCAGGCAGTGACAGCAGCAGGACTAGCAAGTCCCAGGGCGGTAATTATACCCACCCCTTCCCAGAGCGTCCGCCTGCCAGCGCTTGCTCTGCTCCTTGTCTGACGCCTGCCTCCTTTACTGTCTTCACAAGCCACTGCTCCAGCAGGACGCGCTTTCTTCTGGGTCCCTGATCTGACCCTCATTGACTGCTCCCCCACCCCGAGACTCTCTGCCACGGTTCTGCTGTGGCCAGTCTTTCCTTTCAGGGCAGACCACTGAGTGTCCACCTAGAACAGAGCCTTTCTGTGCACCTGGGTAACCTGGCCATCGCCTCGTGTTCATAGGATGAGCTGCTCACTGATACTCAGTGGCGTTTCTTTCCCAAGCAGCCATCTTTTGGTAAAGATTATCATGCTTGTATAGAAGATTCTAATAGTCACAGAATCCCTGGCATAGAAAAGTTTGTCACAGTTTATTTCATAGAAACATTTTTAAACAAAGACCTAATGTCAGGTACTTTTCTAATCGGTTTACTTTAGATTCCCATTGCTTCTCTTTTCATTTGTAGTAGAGTAAGGGAGAAAAAATTCTCAGCATTAGCATTAGAAATAACGTCTGGTGATGTTGCTGTAATTTGAAGCCTGTGACTCGTGGCTTTGCCCTAATCCCACATTATGGGACTGCAGATATAAATCTGGCCATCAAGTAACATAACAGGATTGTTCAGATACATTTTGAAGTCACTTTGGGGATGGGCAAGCCTTTCTCTCTTAGGAGCAATGTTTTTCCAACTCAGTTACTTGGTATTTAGGAAGGCCAGTGAGGGGTGTGGTGTGGAAAGGTGACTTTTGCAGATGTGACGTTGGATCAGCCCCTCTGTCTCGGCCACAGAAGTTACCTCTCCTTTCCCTGGTGCAGCTGCTTGCCCCTCTGCCTGCTCTCTGTCCTCCCACCGGTCTCCTGCAGGGCGCTCTCTGCCCTGAGGCTATTCCCGGAGCAGCTTGCAGCCTTGTGTCCTCTTTGCTTCTTGATTGGCTTCAGCAACTTGCAGTGCTTTGAAACTGAAGTTGGCCTGTAGTCGGGACAACAGACTGAGGGAGGGGAGATTTCACTGTGGATAATGTGCAGTGAGAAGTGATTTCTTAGACTGGAATGAGAAGAACTTGCTTCTCAACTATTCTAAAACTGTGTCTGAAACACATATCTGCATTGTCCAAGGTAGTAGCCACCGGCCACATGCGCTATTGAACATTTCAACTGTGGCTAGAAAGTGTAAAATGCACACCAGATTTTAAGGACTTAATATGGAGAAAAGAATGTAAAATAGCTCATTAATTTTTTTATCTTGACTACCTGTTGAAATAATATTATTTTGGATATATTGGGTTAAATAAATATTAAAACTTTTATTTAATCTGTTTGCATTTTTTTCATGTGGCTATTAGAAAATATAAAGCTTGGAGATTTCTGTTGGGCAGTGCTGTATTGCCATTGCTAACACCAAGATGATAGAGGGTTTATTATAATCCATTCCCATTGCCAGAAAAGATGATTGGGGCTCTGTTTTTTGTTCGTTTGTTTTGTTTTTTTTAAATCAGAGATTTGGCTATCAGTTAACAATTTCAGAATTTTCTTTTAAGTCAGAAAACCTTAGAATATGCAGGCCACCAGTAATTAATAGAAGTTAGTGAATATAATGAATATTTATGACTCCGCTGACAGAAATTCTAATTTAACAATACAGTAAGACATACAGGCTAGATTTGCTTATCTTCTGTAACGTTTGGTTAAGGTAAAAACTTGGAAGTGTTTACCTAAAGAGAAAAACATTCTGAGTTTGCAGATTTCCATCTTGGTAATATAGAAAGCATGCCACACGTACCCAGTGACAACACTTTACTGAATCTGTTTCTATCTAAAAAGCCTTGCACATTTGTAGTTGTAACTTAATTCAGTTGTCATGGGTTCTTAACAGCAGTGTAAAATCAAAGTATGCATGTGGATACTCCACGTAATGAAAAAGAAGTCTTTACAAAGCCAGATAAAGCAGTTTCATGCTAAATTTAAACCAAAACTGAGAAGTTTCTTGCTTGTATCTCTTTGCTATTCTTAATTCTGTGATTGTAAAGATTTTGTCTTTTCGTAATTTTTTGTGCAGGAGTCCAACCTATACCTTCTCAGGGAGGGAAATTAGAAATAGCTGGCACTGTGGTTGGCCACTGGGCTGGGAGCAGACGGGGCCGTGGGGGCCGGGGGCCTTTCCCCCTGCAAGTGGTCTCTGTTGGAGGACCAGCAAGAGGGTAAGTTCTGAACCACAAAAATGTCTTTTGTATAAAGAAAGAAAACAGTCTGTAACTTGCTTTTTTACTTATGAGTTTAGTAAGAACATTTCTATATCATTAGATACAGTCTTCTTTAACATCATTTTTAATGATTGCATAGGATCTAATTTATAGCACTATTTAATTAACCATTATTAAATTGTTAACCACACATTATTCAATTACCCAGTGCCTTTATTTTTATTTATTTATTTTTTTGGAGAGGTCTCACTGTGTTGCCCAAGCTGATCTTGAACTTGTGACCTCAAGCAATCCTCCTTCCTCAGCCTTCCAAGTTATCTGAGATTATAGGCACACACCACTGCACCTGGCTAAAATATTTTTTTTAAGTAGCATTTTTAAAGTATTAGTTTTTCAAATCAAATGTATTGGATATGAACCAAAAAAATAAGATGGATTCCTTGGAATAAATCTGTGATATGACCATACTTAATAAACCCAATGCTTCATAAAGCATAAGATTAGACATCTTTAAATCCATTTGATATGATTTTAAATGTTGTCTGTAACACATTTAAGTCTCTTTGCTCTTGTCCTTTTTTATCGATTTAGGCGTCCACGAGGAGTGATTTCTACCCCAGTCATTAGAACATTTGGAAGAGGTGGGAGGTACTATGGCAGAGGTTACAAAAACCAAGCAGCAATTCAGGTAAGAAGACAACACAGTGTTTGTGCCAGTTCACCCCTTCAATGATGTTTCCTTTCGAAGCTGGTTTTCTCATGCCCGTGTTCATACAGGAGGTCTGTGAGAATACTGCTGTAGCTGGCAAGCACCAAACACAGTAACTAGCACATGGGTGCTCACCAAATGTCAGTTCCCTTGAGCCCACACCCTGTCGTTTGGGAGCCTCTTCAAGTTGGTGCCATCCTTTGCCAAGACTCTGATCTCTGGTGGCTTCATGCCTGGTGCAGCATGATAGGCCACCATACTTTGGGCATCGTCTGGCCACACAGACCTGGGACAGCCACTTCTTTAAGCTTCTCGGTTTCTTTAGTGGGAAACAGCATTTCAAGACCACAGTCCGGGCACCGGTGGATCCTTATCACCACAAGCTTGGTCACTGTTGCTCGTGCTCTTCTGTGGACAGAGCTAGGGGCTCACCCAGGCAGCCGGAGTTCTGTTTCTTCACACACACCATACAGGCTTTTTTTTTTTTTTCTCTTCTCCTTTTTTTTTTTTTTTTTTTTGAGGCAGAGTCTTGCTTTGTTGCCTGGGCTAGAGTGAGTGCTGTGGCATCAGCCTAGCTCACAGCAACCTCACACTCCTGGGCTCAAGCAATCCTTCTGCCTCAGCCTCCTGAGTAGCTGGGACTACAGGCATGTGCCACCATGCCCGGCTAATATTTTATATATATATTTTTTTAGTTGTCCAGCTAATTTCTTTCTATTTTTTTAGTAGAGAT